>BOSO01043434.1:0-15923 GCA_018403395.1 Gorsachius goisagi | reverse complement strand
ACTACCAAGACCTTGCCACACAAAACCAATACACCCACACTGTGAAATAGTGACTGCTCAAAACTCACTAGCCTGCAGGTGTCATATTCTGCATGTCACAAACAGTATCTTTGCAACTGGGCTGGCTACTGTTGTTGATCCTTATTCCAGTAAACAAACATCAAACAGATCATGTTTTCAGTGAAAGAGAGAGATATAGGATCTTACCAAATCAGATGAAATAAAAGGAAACTTCTGAGAAAGATCACAACAAGAAGTGTAACACTCTAGTCCCCTGATGAAAGCATGAACATACCTGCTTATACTTCCCATACACTGCTGAAATCTTCTTAGGTCAGTTCCTGAAGTTAGGTGGAATGAACCCAGGTCTAAAGTGGCATTGAAAATTGTTTGTTTGAGAATATATTAAAATGTTGAGGCAAAAGACAACTTGGTTTCTGATAAATTCTGTCATGTCTTAGTACAGCCATAGTCACGAATGACCTCATATTGCCTCCCAGATCATCACTCTGTATTATGCAGAGTAGTAAAAATGCCCAGACTGCATCACAGCTGCTGTCTATCTTGTCTGTCAGTGGACAGGATTACCTGTTTCAGAAAAATATGTAAGAACTTCACAGGAGATAGATGTTAATTATCCTCCCACGGCCTCCAAATATCTCCCTGGATTTCTAATCATTAGAGACTGGCTTACTTCCTGAACTATAGGTTTAGTAACTCCCACTGACACATTTTGATGAATAATGAGTATTCTTAGCAGCTATGAACTTTTGTTTCTTGCTAAATTATCACCATCTGCACCAGCATGTCTAATCATGCTGTATAAAAAAGTATCAGTTTTGATTCTCCTTGCTTCATTCTCCTGATTGTCTCCTTGTTACAGTGTTAAAAAAGGGTAAGAGCAGATGTTATCTATGTTCTTTCTATCCTTCATAAATTAATTCCTTCAGACTCAGGACCACTCAGTTCTCTGTCCTCTTACAGTCATGCAGTAATATCTGAGCACTTCTTACAGCAGCAGCACTTGTATAGGAAACCACCATACCCCTTCTCACATTAGTCACTTCATGCACCTTAACATCTTGAATACTATTTTGACTGTGGTTCTATACTGAAAAGGATCTCTGTTGAGCAGTGGGGTCACTTTCTGTAAAGACTACTTCTTGAATGGCAACCTGGGCTGTTCTGTATTGCCTTTCATCACTGGAGAACTGATATCCAAGGAGGATTGAACAATTTCCCCCATCTTGCAAGAAATTTCTGCTCTGGCAGGAGCTCAGTCTCAAAGATTCCAAAGCTCCAAGATACCATTTAGCTTGTCAATCTCTGTTATAGGTTGGTTTATATACGCACCCTCTTTGCAGAGGGAGCATCACCACACCAGTTGCTGCCTGGGAAAACAAGACAAAAGGTGCACTAGTAGAGCATAATTAACACAATTCAACAGGGAGGGTGCAATACCTCAGCTGCAATGACAGCCACAGCAGGACTCCCTGGCTGCTTGGCAGTGCAGAGGGATGAATTTTGCCATCCTCACTATATTGAAGGATGCCAGCAACAAAGTAAGGCAGAAGCACCACTGGGCAATTTATCACCCCCAGGGGAAGTGGTCACCAGATTCATGGATATAAGTGTGAGATTCTTTGCAACAAACCCCTGTATTTTGGCAAAATACATACAGTTATGGTATACAAAGGGTGTTGTGTCACTAAACACAAATCACAATGTGTTAAAACATAACTGCAAAATGAGATTAAGACCCACATTTGCAGAAGGACCTTTGAGACTGAGGCAGGGCACCCCGGCTCTCACTGCCAGCACCACCCTGCCCGCTCTCTGCTGCCACCTGCCAGGCGCTCTCCCTGGGTGCCGTTGGGGGCAAGAATGACCTCTGGGATATCTTAGCCATCACTGCAGTTCCCACATTTAAGACTTTCAGACGTTTTCCATGGAAAAACAGTCCTTCTCTCCAGAAAACTTGCACCAGTTTTCCCATTTTGTGGCCTTTTTTTTTCCCCCCTCAAGAGCTAGAAATGTCAAGCTCTGCTAAGCATAGAAGGTTTCAGAGGAGCAACAAAGTTAATGGGTATCAATCTCCCTTTCCCCCTCCATATTACTTCTAAATTTGTAAAAATTACAAAGGTGATGAGAACAATTGCACTGACTAGATGAAGTGACAATCAAAGTTAAAACGTGCTGCTTTTATCTGATTCTTTGCACTCAGTTGCAGAGCATCCTCAAAGGGCCTCACAGCTGGTCTCTGGCAGCCATGCACACTCATGCTTGTGGTCAGCAGCATGTCACTGCACGTATGCTTCAGGGAAGTGTAACTGCAGTTTGTGCAGTGGGTATCTCCAGTAAGCTCTGTGGCTGGTTGGTATCTTTATATTCTTGAGAAGAAAAGCTAAAGTAACAAGACTTATAAAAGTCTGTGGAATCGAAGCTCCATTACCTGATATCTTATACTCTAGGCTTCGCAGGTGTAGGAGGTACAGGTCTATTTAATCACTCAGCATGGAGACCTACTCTGTCCAGAACTTATTAATCCTGTGCACTGGTGGTAAGCTTGACACCATATAGAACAAATCTAGTCAGACACCCCACCCCACTGAGTTTCCAGGTCTTCAGTTCCCTCCTGCCACCTGCACTGCCCTCCAGATGCAACCGCTAGCATCATTCATTTGACAGCACATTGACATCTACAGATGTTGTAGTTGATACACAAGCTCCTGAGGTTTGTGTCATCCCACTTTGAGTCATAAGCACCTACCTTTCCCGGAAACAGCACTGAGAAACTTTACAGTAAAAGCCCTCCAGGCAAATACAAACATGTTGCAACAAGAGGCTAGGTAAGCGGTAATTGCACAAGTACAAAAAGCTCATTATTTTGCTCAAATAAGCTGAAAGGTAGGTGTTTAATGTCATGCCCACAACACGTCATGACATTTCCTGTATTACCAGCCTGGCAATGTCACCACAGCAAACTGCAGATACTGCCTGCCTCTCACTTTACTTGTGGACATAAGGTAAGCTAAAAACATAAGTAAAATAAAATCCCATACATGTAGTCAAGATTTCACCCACAAGAGAGAGAAGACCCATCAGACACCTAGAGAACAGAACCAGAAGAGAAACCTCCCCAGGCTCAGGTTTGTGGTTTTTTGTTTTGTTTTGTTTTGTTTTCTCTGACCAAAACAACCCAAAACCCCCTGAAACTCCAAACTTGCCCAAAACCCCAAAATGTCCCAACAGCTACCTATCAATAAGCCAGAGCTTCCTGTCAGCACCTGGGAACCTGTTTTTGCTGTGAATAAGCTATGTTTATAACTCTTATGCTTTCCAAACATCTGGTGATCAGAACTCCTCACTTCTTCTCTGCCCTGGTGCATCTAATACCATGCATTGGGTCTTCCAACAGAGTGTCTGCACTTGTCACTGATGAAGGAAGGACCACAGCTGGGAAGTGCAAGAGAGACCATCAGCCAGGTACCATGTTAGGAAGCATGCCACAGCACAGCACTGAGATACTTATCTGCACCTTTGCAGGGTTCCTGTGCAGTAAGTAGCTGGCCCAGCAGGTATGGTGCTGGGGCTTGCTTCATGGTTGTTGTCACAGTGTGACAGGTCTGATGAAAATCCAGTTTTGTCTTTGAGAAAGTACTTTCATGGGATCTATTGCAAACATATACTTGTTGACATAAACTTGTCTTTAAATGGAACCTGTTTCATTTTAAAAACAAATAGTTGAGCTTGTGAGCGTTTTGAGTTGGTTTGTTACGTATGTACAAACTTATAGCTACCTTTCTCCTGCAGACAATATGAAGAACTCTAGCTTACTGAGCAGGGGTTTCCCAATGCCACTATAGCTCATTTTCTCAGTAGAGAAGCCAGCAACAGCTAGAAGGGCAGAAGACAAAAGGAAGTTGATTAAGTAGACTGCAGGTTTTTTTCTGCCATCCCCACTCCATATCAACAGCTCCAGTGTGGTACATGCATACAGGAGGCCTACCATGCGCACACCTACAAAGATTCCTTTCCCGTCGTACAGATAGCAGCTGTAGTGGCCCTATTTCTTACTCAATCTTTTCTCTTCTCTGCTTATCCCAGAATGCTTATTAAAGTCAGTGCATCTAAAAAAGTTTCCTAGCAAAAGGATGCCAGGCAAACTGAAGAGATGAATTCTCTTGAGCTCTATAGGAAACTCAGACTGCCCTTAGACATCCTGACAAATATTTATCCTTATGCGATACCACATACAGCACCACACAGACCATGGTCTTCCATTGCAACTCTTAGTAGTGCTTAAGAAGTTCACAGCTGGGAGAAACATTTTGATCCAAATTGTGAATTTGATCTTATCTTTAAAATAGCTGGATACCACACACAATATGTACTGAAATAGCAAGGCATAGTGAGCTATGTTTAAAGTAAACATAGCCCAATTCAGGAAGCTTCCTTGCTTTGGTTGGCTGATGTTGCAGCTTTTACAGTTTTATTGGACCTACTTTATGTTTTCCTTCCCTCTTTTCATACGCATTCTACTTCTTACACAATAAAGCACTTTCTTATTTGAAGAAATACCAACTTGAAACTCCCCCTAAAGCAAAGGAAATTTGGCTTAAGTCTGTTATTCTGCAGCAAAGACACTCCAACAGTGCCTGCTGGTTACTGCAGAGCCAGCACAAGACCTTCAATCTCAGATGTGTATCAGGTAAAACAGCTCCCCACTTGGAAAGCATTGCAGCAAAGGCAAAGGACTAAAGAAAGCACAGAAAGCAGATATGCTGAAAAATCAGATTCACTGAAAAATCAGATCCTTGGCATTTCCTCCTAACATTTTTATCCAGGAAGTTTCAACGCAGACACAGTATCAAGTTTTCAAGGTCTAGTTTTGTGCTCCATTTTCTAGGCATGTTGACAAAAGTATGAAGAGGTCAAGGACTGAAGCAGCACCTCAAATGGATTAAAAACCAGAATACTCCTGGTTCCCAGTGCTCTACTTCCAACTATTAGACCACCCTGTCCTCTCTGGAAGAAGACTGCCTTCAGAGTATGTGTCAGTGTGCATGTGTATTTGCTCTTGCATGCTTCAGTCATGAATACCCAACGAGTCCTTTTTCCTTAATTAATATTTGCTGTATTTTAACCAAAAGACCGGAAGAAAAAAATTAAAAGTATACCAATCTCAATCTCATCTGTAGTACATGTTGGCAGCCTCAGCCAAGTCAAGTTCCAGGTCTCTGTCCTTATCTCCCAGGAAAACAGAGGCCAGCATGAGCTCAAAATAAGACAGTTCTGTGGGTATGAGAGGTGAACTTTTAGTCAACAGCTCAGCTCTCCTATACACAGTAGAACTGCTTTCTAGAAAAGTAGATTTCATTTCTGGCACAGACGCAGTTTTCCCAGGGATGAGTCCCAAACAGTCTCTTCTCTCCACTCCAAGGCAGCAACGTTTTCTTTCTCTCTCACCAAAAACCACAGAAATAAATACATCTTTGACAAAAAGCCAAATCCAAGGGAAAACACAGAACTACACATACAATTTCTTTCTGGAAAAAGAGTAAGATAAACAGTGAGTCACACAAAATAGATGTTTCTGATACTGGCAGACACTTGGATATCCAAGGTTTGAAGATGCTGAATGCATTTCTGCAAAACAGAACTACCCGTGCTGCACAGGGGTATGCAGCTAATCAGGCTCCATTAACAGTGCATCCACACAAATACCAGAAACATATGTTGCTTCTTTTTCAGCACTATCATTTGCTCAGCTGGACTCTCCTGAGAATCTTTGCTGCAAATGCATACAGGAAATAGGCATTTCCTAGCACTGCTTCAATGTGCCCCCCTATCATCCTGATCTTGAACCTTTACAGTCTTTCCCTGGAAATAAAATCTTACATCTATACCAGCCCAGGTTAGGTATCTGTAGGTTTAAGATGGCTTAAGTAACATTCAGTGCCAGGATCTTTAAGAGGAGGGAAGGGAAGGTCAAAACTAAACTAAGCAGAACTAGATCCCACGTTGATCTTTCGTACTGTCTATGTATTTTCTCCCATACTTCACATTATGCTGTTGGTAGGTTTCATCCTAGCCAGACTGCATGCAACCAAACTAAAAGGACTGCTTGAAACTAGTGAAAATAGCTGTGTAACCCAAGATACAAAGCGTTGTTCAGAAAGCCCATTCTGCTGCAGAAGCAGAAGTACACAGAAAGCATAGAAAAACAAGTTACCTGTAATGAGTCCCTTCTCTGCACTCACATAGAAGTGTTCCTACAGTTTCCCTATTGGCAACCTGGTGACCTTAATCTTTCATCATCCACCTGTGCTCAGAATTTAAGTAAAACATTTTTATTGCCTGTTCTTCCACTAATGGCACGAAGCTTTGTGATCTGAATAAAACAGCAAATTGTTATTAGAAGTGGAGAAAAGACCAAATGTTCTCTCTTACATAAAACATACAGTCTCTGCTGACCTCACATGAGGTTCACTGTTACTAACCAGGAAATGGCTGTCACTTCTACTGAGGTAGGTAAGCCCAATTCACTACTGCACTTGACCTTGCCTGTTGAACTTTAATCCCCTTCTTAAGTCTTTCCTTTCTTACATGTTAAAAAACCCCTCTATGATACAACCCCCCTTTCTATTAATTTCTGTATCTTTTTCTCAATAGCCAAGTGCTCACAAATAGATTTTTAAATAACAATGAAATTTTCCCCACTGTAACATAGTAGGGTCACAGGGTTAAATATGTGATCTAATCAGCACCTTATGCAAAAAAGAACAAATGAAATGTGTTATAAACCCTGGCAATCTCTAAAGAATGTTGCTCTTTCAGCAAAGTCTGAACATTTTGCGATGTTACTTGATAACTGCAGTTGGTAGAAATTAAGCAGCTGAAATGTGTAGCTCTACTCATAGGATAGGAAGCTCCAGTAAGCTAAAAGCATCAACATTTAATTACTGAAATATGCTGTGTGATCCAGAAAATGCCTAAAAGCTGAAGCTACTGCACTGTGTAGCTCACTCAGCAAAGCACACAGCTGGTCTATAAAAAATGAGGAATGCACATGGCTTCTGGAATAGTTCAGAAAATTGGCTATAAATCAGAACAGATTATTTAATCAGGAAAAAGGAAATAATTACGTTGAGAAGAATGAGGATAAATCAGAGGAATACACAGATTAATCAACAAGTTAAAGTCTCATCACCAAGTGACTACATTGTGTGTGTGTGTGGGAAGCGCCTGGTAATTGAACAATAAAAAGCAACTGACAATGCTGAACTAAGAAAGTATTTGCATAATAGAGTTTTCCTTAAATAAAGTGCAGCATAGGGAAGCAAGTACAGGGGACAGAAAGAAGACAACAACTTTTCTTTTTTTTTCTCCATGCACTAAAAAGAAATACAAAGTCTGATAGACCTTAATGCTTTTATGAAGAGATGCCTTCCAAACTCAAGGGCATTAAAATCCATTATATGTGATGAATATCCTTAATTTCAGTACTTGGACAGTGCATGAGGAGTGTATGGAGGACAGGGGGATTTTGTTCACTTGTTTGTTTTACATTTACATATTTTGGATTGTACAGCAATTGTCACTGAAAGACCTTGGAACACTTGTCAAGCACTTGCACTTGTGATTTAAACAGTCTTGTATTTTCCTATCTACAAAAGCAGGCTCAGAAAGCCAAGTGAATCTGCCACAGCGTAACACATTACTGAAAATGCTCAAAATAGAATTTGGATTTGATTCTCAAACCCAGGAATTATAAATTACCATATAAATCCTTTTAAGGCACAAGTTGTCAGGAATTGAATATAGCAGTAATATCATACAGCTGCTTGAAGAACATGTATCTTTAGGTAGAATAGAATTTTAATGGGAAGAAATACTGTTTTTACAGAAAATCTCTTACCACATAAAAATGGTCAAAACCTCAGTGGGATATGAAAGGCCATTAATCCCAAAGAGGACAAAAAGGTCATTGTTCATCATAGATTACTTACACTGAGAGAGAAGCACCCACTATATAAGTCATCAGGTTAGGCTTGTATCAAAACTGATTTAGTTTGGGTCTGTTTGTTTATGAGACATTATGGTATCATCGAAGCAAACCGAAGGTCTCTACAGCTGCGTATTCAAGCCATGTCTCTGTAATACACCAGAAACTGATGTTTGTACAAACTTCGAGGGACTGAATCTCTCAGAACCATGTTTCTTCACATATTCTCCCGTCTTGCTCCGTTTTATGGATCAAGAACTTCTTCTGAAATTCATTTTAAAATAGATTACATGGAAATATTTGGAAAATTTTTCTAAACTAAGCCTTGACTTAAGATGAGTTTTAATCAAAAACTGCCATGAGATGGCGTGAACAAATCAGATGTCCTTAAACTATTAGCAATGGTTTTTTGTGACAATCAAGATCTAGACCCTACGCTCACCATAGCTAGCATGTATCGAGATACAGAGCTCCTTACTGTTTTGTGAATGAGTTGAAATACCCTTTTCAACATCTTAAGATTTTCTTTGATTTTAGTGATATCATTTGAGAACTCTAAAGAGGAAATGCCATTTCCAAGTCTAAATGAACAAACTAAAGACCAGTTCTTTTTATAAAGACATGGGGGAAGGGAAGTCCAATAAGCAGGACCTTTCCCCCCCAGGAGTCCGCAACAATGTGTCTCCCTCCTTCTAACTTCTTGTAAGTTCAAATGAGAAAAGGAGTCTTCTAGACATCACACCTGCCACCTGCTTTACAAGTTACAAAGAAAGTAGCTATCCAAAAAGAAGAAAATGCAGAAACTTGTTTACACCATCAGTATTTCCCAAACAATTATTTTCTTGTTATATTTTAAATGCATGCATCTTCCATATGGAATTCAATAGTCATACCAAGCTATGTGCACATACAATGTAGAACTGAAAGAGCTGACTGACTGTTTATTTTAAGTGAATTTTTCTTTTACAGTTTAGTGTAACTGGAGGTAGATACAATATTAAGTGATTTTCTTCCAGTGGTTTGAAATAATAATAATCTATGAACATTAGGACAGAGTACTGGAGATTGGAATCAGTTGTTTAAAGTTAAGCCTACATAAACATGCAAATAAAACAACAACAAATAAATCACAGCAGGTTATATGATGATTGCCAATACAGTATAGTGCAGATCTTCTTGGAGGAAAGCTGTTTTTATGTTGTCAAAACAGTAAAGCTAGTACTGCAAAAAAAATTATATGATGCATGCTACTTGAAAAGATTGACAAGATTCAGAGACAGAGTATTACAACTATGCCATTCATATTATTTCCCATATATATAAAACCATCAGAATCAAGTTGAAGGGAATTACATGTGAAAAGAGTCTGTAATCTGCTATGCATGAATGTATTTCTGATCGCACAGGCAGGAGTTTCATTTCATACAATAGTATGAAAATGGATACTGCCATTGTCAGGACTTTTGCCTTAACCAAGTCTATCAGCCTCACTTTCAGAGCTGTTAAATTTGTCCTCTTCAGTAGATGCCTTTGTGGGAGTAATGGAAGCTCACAGCAACTTCAGTTTAAAGTATTTTTTACAATTAAATTACACTATTATTTGATCCATTCAATGAAGAAGTGCTCGCTAACCTGTAACTGGGGACCATTACTAATAATCAGACAGGACTTAGCTATGGTTTATTAACAAAATTATGTAGTAGCTCCCCTTCCTTAGAATTCTAGATTTGCAAAGGAGCAAAAATGGTCTGGTGCAATATAAATGGAAAAAAAATATTTTTAGCAACAAAATGGAAAATACTTTTAAAATAAAATCTGCAAGGCTTCTTTTTTTTTAAAATTTCCCGCAAAGTTTGTTGAACAGATGGATGACCCAAAATGCAAATACTTCTGTAAACTGAAATACTAATATATATCTGCATAGATGACAGTTTAGAAAGAACAATCAGATTACATGCTTTCTTGCCAGGTACATAAAATTTTGGGATCAATTAACAAACCAATTTAAGCATGTACTTAATTCAAAGACCACAAGTAATTTTACTGGAATGAGTGGGACCCTCTTAGAGACTTTAAGATAAGCCTGTCCTGATGCCTTCAAATCAGCAGGCCTACAATGGTCTGCCTCTGGCAGTATGGAGTCCATTTCAGGAAATGAAAGATGCCACGCAATAACTGACCTCATTCTCCCCCTTCTCTACTAAGAACTGAAAGCTTCCCAAACAAAATTTACAAGAAAGCTGTAGGCAAGTCTCACTCATCATGCAGATGTGATGGTCCTTTTAAAGTCAACAGGCAGGATTAACATTTGGTCTCTAATATACAAAATACAGACCATAAAACTTGCACTGGTTTTAAAATGGGAATGTACTTCCTGGCTGAGGAACTGTGAGTCTGTAATGCACAAAATGTATTAATTTTCATTTGCTTTCTTCTAAGTTAAAACCCAAATATAGTATTCAGTATAAATTTAAGTACTTTACATATGAAACTGATGTATATAAAATTTGAAACTTTACAAAATAGTACTAAAGTAGTCAATAAAAACATCAGGTTTAAAATATTTACATTTTATACATAATTTTCCCCTACTTACAATTATTAAATAATCTTCTGTGGTTTCCTTAATTTTAGGGAAAAGCTTTTTATAACTACAAACTAATTTTGTATTACTTTCAAATGGCTTTTTACTTAAACAGAATTTTAGCAAAAATCACATTTCCAATGTGAAACATTATCCCCCTGTTTTCAGTAGCAGTTCTCTCTCTCTCTCTCTCGCCATGTTTTATAGCTGTTTTATAATGGAATCTTGTTTTTTTATAATAAACAGTGGAGATCTAAATAAGAAAATGGCACAGTATGGATGGAAACATTATACTCCCAACTCTTAAATCCCTTTATGTCATTTGGCTTCTAGAATACCCAGTTTCTTGATAATTTACTTTTATTCTTCCAGTACTTCCAAGGAATTACAATTCAATACTTATTTAGATTTCTGTGTCATCGTCTTTTGAAAAGTTATTTCCTGAAGGTCCTTCACAGAGACTATCACCATCCGTGCTGAAATCATCATCGTCATCATCATCAGAATCAGCCAACACTTTACTTGGCGACTTCTTCAGTCTACTAAAACAAAAACACGTCTTTACTATTAAAACTGCACATCCACACGCAGAACACTTATGCAAAGCTTAAAGAATTGACAGGTAGGATTTACATTTTTAAAGGATGTCAAAGAAACTTGTGTTCCAAAAGGGGTAGTTTATCACAGACTACATCTTACATGAAAGAAACGTGCAAGAGAATGAAGATCAATAAATCCTATTTTCAAGCACCTCTAACTAAAGTCACAGAGAGGAGAAAATGTGAACTTTGCACACTGAGATGTTCAAAGATGGCTGAGGAAAAAAACCCACAGGATAGCTGTACGTCTCAGTCATTGGCAGGAAATTTTTATTACTACAAATTACAAGACTGTAGAGTCCCACCACCTTTTCCCACTTTTTATTCCCTGCCTCAATGACTTTATTCAGCAGGCAGATCTTGGAAAGAAGTTTTGGTCACCCAGGGCATCCTGGGAAGAGTTGGAGAACATTTGTAGAGAAAGGAAATGCAGAAGGGTTTCACAGGTTTGTTTCTTAAACTCTGTCTGCTTTTGATAAACTTGAAGTTTGTTAGAGGAAGCCTTCAGTTTATGGACTAAAGGGGTAAGAGATGGATCTTGTGACTGGTGGTATGATACATAATTGTAAGGTCTGATAAGTCATCCTACCTTAACTCCTTCTTTGCAGAGTTAAGCTGTCCTTGCAATTGTTCATTCATGTCTAGTTGCTCTTCCAGTTCTCTCTGGAGTTTCTTTTTAGCACTTTCCAGTCTGTCTATTTCTTCTTCAGCTTCTTCAACCTGACGTTTCATTGCTTTTAAACGCAAACTCAACTGAAATATTTACATGTCAGCTGATTAGAGGACTATTTTAATAAAGGAATTTTATTCTTCCAGGATCTATGAGGGGGAGAATAAAGACACAACTTTGCCACTGTAGTGACACTGTAATCCTATGCTTCAGAAATATTCGAAAGTCAGCATTAGACTTTGAGAAAAGTGATGGGATACAATTTTTTAAGAAGAAAAACCAGCAACAAGGAAACATAGCCTTGGGAGAGTATCAGTTTTATGTGATAGCAAGAGCTGGTTATCAATAAGAGAGAAGAGCTTTTATTGTGTCTAAGTTAAGCAACTTTACCAGATAGATACTATAAAATGTTTTAAAACCCCAGAGTATTTCAAAAGGTTGTTCCCTTAACAGATGTCTGCATTTTGAAACATACTGTTCATTCTCTAGGCAGAATATTCAACCATTCAACTCACATACTAAAACAAACCATGTTTTAAGCAAGGAGTCAACAAAGACCACAGGAACAGTAGAGCACATTGCTATTAGAATATCAACGTATGCTTAATCCTTATAGCCTATATTTAACAATAAATAGCTCCTATCTTTAAAGAAAATTTTATGATGGCAAACCAGAATATATTATTTATTGGTGTATGTATTTATAGGATCATATGTTAGTGTATGCATTTATAGGATCATATACTGTCCGTTACTGTCTTTATTTCTCAAAATAATTATAGCATTGCTTCTATAAGTGCTTCCTTTCCATAATTTTAGAAATGAGTAACAATTTAGTACTAGACAAAAGAACACAATGACAATGGGAACTGCAAATCTCACTAAATGGGAGTTCATAAACAGCAGAGTAATCAGTATCTACCTATATTATTTTAATGTCTTTTATATATGATGATTTATGCTAGTAGCATTAATATCAGATATCTGCATATTAGTCTTTCCTGCTACCTGGTCCTTTTGATCAGTCAATGAGAGATGTTCATCATCTACTTGCAACATTAACTCCTTCACTTTTCTCTCAAGTCTGCGGTTACTTAGTTGGAAATTAGCTCTATCCCTAGAAAAAACAAAACAAATAAAAGACAGGCTTGTAAAAAAAAAACACAACGGAAATGCTTCCAATCCTGCTGACAAAATTCCTTAGCAACCTTCTAAGAATTACATAAATACTAACTGCCCCTGTTTTGATTTACTGATTCCATGTAATATTTTAAGAAATTTGTTCAAAAGCATAAACCACTAAGGGGAATTTCTTCTGTCTCCAGAGAAAAAAAATACATTCCTCCAAGATTAAACAATAAAGTGAACATGAAAATGGAAGTGTTAAACTATGGTTAATATTTTTAAGCCTGTTGCTGATATTAGACATTGATAAAATAATGAGGCATGTTAGCACTATGTCCAGTTTTAAATTCATAAGGCAACTTCTAGCTTGCTTTCAGTCAAGAAGAAAATTTGCAATACTTGTATGAAACAGTAACCATTTTAATTGGCGCTCGTGAGAAAAAAACCCCAAACAATTGTATTAGAGACTTAATATTAGCAAGAGGCCATGTTAACAAACATAAACTTAATCTTAACTAGTTTCACCTCTCTTCATTTTCAAGTCGTTCTTCTAGCTCTGTGATCCTTGCTTCCATTTGAGCAACAAGTCCCTCTTTACTGGATCGGTAAGAACCCTCCAGGTGAAGGATTCGGCTCTTCAAGTCTTTGTTCTATAGTTGGAACATACTTGATTACTACATACGTGGTCATATTAACAAATATCACCTTAACACAAAATAAATTTCTCCAGGCAAACATAAGGTGATCAGTATATTTTTCATTTAGTAAATATGGATAAAGAGAGCCAGTAAAGATTTTACTGTTTACTACAAAAAAATCTTCTATTAATGTGCTCTGTTAAAAAGAATTTAATGTTAAGCTTGAGTTAAAGGTTTAGGCTTAAATGGACCCTTGAACTTCAGATGGTTGCAAGCCCCTTCCAACAGCATTTCTTAATATGCCAAAATTTTTTAAACAGCATTGGATCTGTCTTACTCTCCACACAATTCTTTTGTCAAATTCTGTATTCCTTCCCTGTAACTCACTGGTGTACAGCTAAAACAAGTAGACAAAGAAATCCCTCGCATCCAAAATCACTTTATCAAACTGTTACTGTGAGGTTTTTTCCTCCCTATCTTAACTATCCAATGCTACTCCTACTATATAAATAGTTTGAAAAAACTTTGCAAGCTGCATGATTTGTAAAAGCAGACTTTTGGCTCATATTTACCTTTTAATTTTTATAAGGCTATGTAATTTAGGTTTTCAATGGGGACCTAACGATAAAGTTACCAGAAAATAACCAGAAGAGTTATATGGGGAACAGAAAATAAAGCTCTGTTACAGAACTTTAAACCATTATCTCAGATCTCAAACACTAAAAAAGCTATGATAGAAAAGTCAGAACCAAAAGTATAAGGACATACATGGGATATACCAGCAGGTGGCAATCTTTTTTCTCAAACAATTAAATGGGATTAATGTCACATAATTTAAGGCACTAAATTAGGTGTCTGGTATAAACATGTTCTCTAAATTCCCATTAAAATCTATTTTATGTTCTTGAGACTGTCAGGAATACTAGACATGCTAAGATAGCTTGCCTCTGGTTCTCAGCTAGAGAATATGATTTCAAAGACCACTGAGCTGCAGAATATGTTGCAAAAAGCTGGACAGTATTTTTAATGTACTTTCCATCACAGATAATGAAACATATGAGTCGTATTCCTTCCTAGACAACAGAGAGTAGTAGTTCTCTATCAAATCTGTATCTTTTCTTTCAGAAGCATGCCGTTTTTTCACTTGTTTGCTCCTACAGACGAAAATACTCAACCAAAATCACAATTGCTTGAAATTATGATCTACCTTCAACAGCATTCCTGAAGTACTGTTAAGACTTTGAAGAAAAGCTCCTCCAAAAGTGGTTAAAAGATTTACAGCTAAACTGGATAACAGCATCTTTGATACTCTAGTCTTTTCTGTATACGTTCTTTTTTAAAGTTTCTATATTGCTATCTCAGTTTTATTTTAAAACAAGTGTACCATATCAACTGTCACATTTCTTATTTTTAATGTCTTTGATCCTCAAATGTATATGCCTGCACTCACTACAACAAAAATGTCTTATTATGCTATCTAAACAGATATATGCATAGTATAAGCGTTTACTATATGAAATATATAAACCGTGACAAATCTCAAGCTAAAATGGGGGTACAGAAAGAAAAAAAAACTAAGAGAAGACTTAATTCAAGATTATAATATTTTCTTTTGAGTAACAGAATTAAGATACTCATGGGTTTTAATCTATTCTAACACATACTTCCAGCAGCACACTATGGTGGGATAGTGCCAGCTATCAAATACTGTATTCCTTAAATGCTTATTTGAATTTCCTAATGAGGGCAGATACCCAGCCTGTTATTTTGCTAGTGTGATGATATGCCAGCCATAATTACCTGTCTTTCCAATGAAATTTTGTCACACTCCAAATCTTGCTTTATAGCTCTTTCCTGAAGTAGCTCTGTCCTCATTTGTTCAATCTATTACAGAAAGACAGAAATTTTAATATTTTATTTATATTTATCTACATGATACTGTGTGTATGTATATGTATACACTCTACCCACATACATATACCTATGCAATGAGAAAAAATTTGCTCTTTTTTAGAACTCAAGACATACACATTATTTCAGATGAAATTTACAATTACAATTTTGAACAAAATTTTTCGCTTCAGGAAGCCCACATTATTCCCAGTGCTTATTACATGCATTTTCCAGCCACATCAGATTATTGTTGATGTTCAGAGCCAGCTCCTAACGAGCGGGCAGCTCTGACTCAGCGTGGGCGGAGTCAGGGGGGACGGCGGCCTCCCCCTCCTCACGTACAAAAGCAGCCCCCAGGGAGCGCGAGCGACCCGGAGCGCGGCGAACAGGGCGGGCAAACAGGGCG
>BOSO01043420.1:0-14054 GCA_018403395.1 Gorsachius goisagi | reverse complement strand
TTAAACTGTCTTTATCTCAGCCCTCGGCTCTAACCTTTTATTTTCTTCCTGATTCTCTCCCCCATCCCACTGAGGGAGGGGGGGAGTGAGCGAGCGGCTGCGTGGTGCTTAGCTGCCAGCCGGGTTAAACCATGACAGAAGACCAAGTTTCCTTTTCCAGAAGCCACTTTGACTCTTCCCCAGACTACCACATTCACCCAACAGCTGTTCTGGTTTTGTAAAATACTTCCCACCACTTTTCCTGGCACAGATGCCAGATTTAATGGATGACAGCTCCAACATGCCCTCTAGACTCAAAACCACCATCACAAGAAAGGTGGATTGTGTGGTGCCAGCCACACTTGCCCGGTACCACAGTAATTTGAAGCAGGAAGATTGCACACCATGCTTGGCAGAAGCAACATTTCATCCACTGAGCTTCCTGTCACCAGCTCTCGACATCCATCCATCTGGCCAGCCTGAGCTGTAAACTCTGCAGCCAGCACTTCCAGTTCCAGTGACTTTAATAAAAAAAAATCTACTTATGAAAAGGAACCATAACATTTATTTCCCTTGTAAAAGAGACTGTAAATTAAGCAAATACTCAGTAGTGTTTGCCCTTTTCTTACTTTTTTTTTTTTAACCTCATGCACATGCTTTTACTCCTTGCAGGACAGAGCTGGAATGCAAAAAGATGCTGAAACAGAATGATGGGTTTCACCAAATGTAAACTAGGGTACCTTCCCAGAGTAAATGTAAACAATTCCCACAACACTCAGAATCCATGCCCACTATCAGGAGGTGGACGTGACAAGACGACTGATTACTCACTTGAATGCTAACTAACCCGGGGTATCTTTTTAATAAATACGTACATTAAAAAAAAATTTATATATATACACATCTTACCTTTTTTAAAGCATATGCAGAGACTGAACCGAAAGAGAAGAGAGAAATTATCAAAGACACATGTTTGTCTCAAAAGAGGTTAAAATAATTGGTTTATTATTTCTTCAAAGAGCTTGGATAAAAATTATTCCAAAATAATATGCCACTGACGTGCATACTAACAAAACAATTCCACCTTCCACTTTTATTCAATTTTTCTTCCTCTAAGTCCTTCAAAGATTATTCTGGTGATATTTTGTTCATGCACTGCAAGTTTTGAGCACTGAACCACCATCTAATGGTGAACCCTTTACCTGAAGAGTACCTATTACCATCATCTGTGCCTGTTCAGTCTGCTAAAAATAATAGTCCTGGAAAGCGGATCTATAAACTTCAGTCAGGAGACTCTACAGGAGAAGTAATAAACCCAGATGAATAGTCTCAGCTAAATACTTCTGGCCACAGTGAGAAAAGTGATACTAATGGTGAGAAAAGTGATACTAATGGCTAACAGCCACATCCAAGCTGGTATCAGCAACATGAGGAAAATATACAACAAAACAGTTTGCAGGATACTACACAGCAGTAACCATACATGCTGCTATTTAAGTAGGTATGCTCACATTCTTCACAGGGGACTTCCACCCCTCTGGCAATGCTGCACTGTCAGGAGCACTGCTACAAAAAGCTGGTCTAACCTTCTGATGTCTCCCAGTGCTATTGGGTTTTGGAGGCAGAAGACCAAGGTGCCACAAAATTTGTAACGCATTTAGAAATAAATGGCAACCATTTATGCCTACAAATGCATACAAATATATTTGGGAATACAAAGATATCTGTTGGCGCAGCTTTTTCTTTTCCTTCAGTTTTAAAACATTAGCATAGAGGAAAGAAAGCCAGAGGCCAACCCAAGGTTGGTAACCATGATTTCTACAGTGGGTAGAAGTTTTATTCAGAAGTGTTGTTACTTGCAGCTTCTAATATTTCACGTGTTATACAATGAATGCTATAATGTGCATTAAATGTCCATTTTCTAAGTATTGTACAGTGATACATAAATTAAATGTTTTGCCACACCAACACTGTCTATATGCCCATCAGCTGGAACATTTAGGCAATCTTACTCTGTTGCAGAGTGTGTCTTGGTAAACCAGTCTCAGAAAACTACAGCTAGAAAAGGTCTTACCTTCTCTTCCTGATGGGCTCTGTTGGCATTTTCCATCTGAAAGCTGTGCAAGGACTGGATTTTGTCAATCTGCTGTCGCTGCTTCTCTAGCTCCCCTTGGAATTCATTCTTTTTGAGCTCCACAGCACCTCGCTCCGCTGCCGCCCTGCGGACTTTGCCTTCCAGATCCATGATCCGACCCTGAAGAGCAAATTAATCAAAGCAAATATAAATGCTTCCCCCTTGCCAGACTCTTCTCCAATACATTCATTCAAGGAATACCAAAATTTCACCCCAAAAAAAGAAAAGATTGCAGTCTACAATATTTCTGAAGTGCAAGGCCAAATAATTTTTTAAACTTAATCCAGACAATTCTGACACTTCCCAGTTTTGATCCTGAACTGAGAGGGAAAACTCATCTTTCAAATCAATACATATTCCTGGAAGACCTGGGAAGGAGCAGGAGTACACCACTGCCCACCTTTTACATAAACAACTGACATATGGCTGGTACATAAAGACTCATTTACAAGCAGAAATTTATTGTTGTTCTTGATTGCTCAAAGAACAGTGACAATCAGAGGAAAATTCAACACCATCACATACTGCACATGCAAACACAGAGACATAAGGCAAGGAATCAAGCCTGATGCTATCACAGCTTTTTTTTTTTTTGCCTTTCACCCCCTCACCCCCCCCAAGTACTGGTTTAGTTTTGCAGGACATTGCTTGTAAACATTTTGGATTGAAAATCACTCTTTGGCAGCAAGGAAGAGTACAAAGATACACAGGGGCAGGGAGGGACAACAGCAATATAAAGAGAATTTACCCAGGTAGAAAGACATGGGGATTCCAGGTGGATTAAAAAAATAGTGTAATAAAAAAGTGCTCCTCTAAGACTCCAAGAAAATGGACCAAATCATCTTACACCACAGTATGCTGCATATTACTGCCCACCTACTCTGCTTCTCTGCCACAGAAAGCAAGAAAATGGAGAGGAGGTGGGGGGGAAGGAAGGGGAAAAAAAAAGAGGAAACACATTTGCCATTTAGCTGGAAGAGCAAATAAAAGCAAAGCACTTATTCCATTTCATTCATAACAGCTGCAAAGTCTTGCCCACAAACAAAGAGACTGACAGACTGCTCTAGATGCTCCACCCACTTTGCTTTTATTTCATTAGGAGAGCATGACTATGCAGAAATGAAACAATTTTCAAGCTAACTTTGGGTGAAACATACAAGATGATACAGTAAATCAATAACAGTAAAGAGGGCTTTAATGTCTCTAGGTTATTGACAACACGAATAAGCTAGTATGGTAGCTTAATTTCCTCAGTATCAGCTGCCTCATGGCCATGCAGCAAAGCTTCAGCAGTACTGACACAGTTACTACCTGCTGGTAGCCACCATCCTGAGGCCACTGACTAAAGGGAAAACAAGGGATTACCAGAGTCCCAGAGACATACCCCCCCCGCCAAGGGAAAGTTAAGATATACCCTCAACTGCACGGCCAGAGACATGTGTCTTGCTTGAATAGTGCCCACTCTGAGGTGAAACAGGAGTTCAATTCCTACAGCTGTCAATTCAGTACTAAAATTCAACTCAGTTGCAAAGAGGATACAAATTCAGCCACAAAAACTTAGGAGGAGCCCTCATCAGCTGTGTTTAATCATCAGGTCATTAGCTTTTAGGTTTGCTTGTTAAAAACAAAAAAAAAAAGAAAAAAAGAACCATCCTGCATACATTGTCACAAACCAGAAACTTTATTCACAAACTCAACTTCAGAACGCACGCTCCAGAAGGGATTAAAACCCAAGCTCAACTGTCGCAGAAAATAGTTACCAGTAGAAAAATAGCACACAAGGTAATTATTCCATGGGAGTTGCATGCCCTCTTTAGGAAAGATTTCTAGGAAACAGAAATTCAGATTTTTAGACACTGCTTCTGAACAAATTAGATTTCCTTATACTTGGTGGGAAAGCATGCATGCATCCTCATGGGTCATGTAAGAAAAAAAAACATATAGGGAAATGAGCAAATTGCAGATGCCCATCCAGATTAAAAACAGAGTGCCAGTCTCGATGTACACTTAGGAATTAAAACAAGAGGATGGCATTTGCCACATCCGCAAACTGAAACAGCAGAAGATAGCTGAATGCTTTGAGTGAGCAAAAGTAACAAAGTACCATACAAGCAAGTTCTTCAAGTTTTCGGCTCCCCGCACCTACAAACAGACATTCCTCCCATTCCCTCCATCTCCCACTACTGGTAAGCAACAACTTGTCATATTTGTGAAAATTCCTACAACAAAGTGCAGTGGAAGCCTACTTCTTGTCGTGGACTACGTTTATTAAACACACATGTACAAGACGACATGCAAAGCAATAGGAAAGTTACCTGCAGATCCACGCTGCGAGAACTAGCAATCCAGTAATTGAAACCCAAAACAATGATGCATGCCAGGAGCGCAGCCACAAGGAGCGGTGGAGACTTCATCCCTCGGCAGCTGTTTCCTAGCCCTACCATTTCAGGAAAAAACCACACCCGAAGAACCACAACAGTGTGGAAACCTGCAAATTAAAATCGACATGTTATATTGTATCTTCCACTACAGCTATTTTATACACAAAATTAAACTTTTAACTGCAACAATGCAACAGCTCTCAGCTGAAGTAACTTCACCCAGCAAGGGCACACTGTCTAGACATTTCCATCTGAAGGACTATTGAAAGGCTATCGTGTACAGTTAGCTTGCACATAAAGCTTCACATGGACTTGAGGGCTGTTTTTAATATTTCTAACAATATAATGAAAGTCTGCGATATACAGAACAAACCAGCCTTCCTTTTATAATCTATACCACCCAAAAAAGCTAATTAGAAAACACTGGTCTACAGATAGAGGGCAGATTCCTTGTTATCTCATTTAGTCAGAAAATAAGCTTAGTCTCGCTGTTTCTGGAGTAATTTGCACTTTGTTTCCTAAACTTGGGTAGTTTCAACTTATTCCCTCTGACAATACTATTTTAACTCTTAGGTTCCCAGCTTGTAAATAAATAAAGCAATCAGATTGAACCAAATTACTTTAAGGATAATCAACAGACACTGTTGATTTCAATGGTAAATTGTATTAAGTGATGTTTCCTTTGATCCTCAGCAGCTTTCTGTGCTCCAAACAGAAAATAAGTAACCTTGCTTTAACGAATGAGCCATACCAAGGGTACTATCAGTTGCTATTGAGACTTGGGTTGTTTCTGTGGAACAGCCCATAGTAACAGAAAAGCAGGGGCAAAGGGCAGTTGCAATTCTGTTTGAACAAGGCCATATTCATGCTGTAAACTGATAAAATCTGGTCCTGGAAATCACTGCAATATCACCTAGATCAATGAATCCTCAAACTCCACTGAGAAATCTTGGATGCAGTTTGTAATAGGTTGCTCTCTTGTAAATCGAAATCAACTTTTTTTCTTTTTGCATTCCTGCAGAAAAAAGCCAGCAAAAATGAGCGCAGAAGACCAAACAGGCAGCAAACACAGATGCATGTCACAAGACACCAGCCAACCTCATTTACTATTAATATATTGTACCATCTTTCAAGGTGCATGCTCTGAAATAAACCAACTTCTTCCCCACGGAAGCAATTCACAGGTTGTGATGTATTTAAAAAGCTATACATGGTAGGAACTCTCAGAGGGTTTACATGTGGACATAGAGTGAAATCACAGGGGAAGGTGGTGATGCCAGCATGTACCACAAATGCTGGTGCTGCTGTATGACCAGCACTGAAGTCCTTCAACAGCTCACCAATACCCAAGTGTTGCATTCTCTGCAAAATCCCCTCTCCGCATTCAATATAAGATATAATCCATCTTCATCTTTTCTCAGCAGGGAGTAAACAATACTGCCAGACTGCTGAAGGTTTCAAATCTACTTGTACATTTGAAAAGTTTGTGAATTTGTTTATATTTGGGGACGGGATATACAGGGAGCCCAAGAGTAATATGTGGCTTCCTGAAAATGCTGCCTCTTTGTGTACACACACACACACACAAAAAACAAACCCAAAAGAAAGAAACAAACAAAAGCATGCATAGCTACACAGATCCGATACCCAAGTCCCAAGTTACTCGCTTAAGGAAACCGCAGCTACGGAGCAAACCAACACATACAGCGCAGCTCCTGTAGATACCCCTGGGACCATGTATAGCTGAGGTAAGGTCAACCAAAAGAGCAAAGGCATGGGAAGGAACCATGCATTTTTGTTGTAAAGCAAAAAAAAAATCAAGATGCAGTAGACTAAAACACACACACTGAGATACACACAAATTTCCAATACAAAGCTAAGAATTGCAGAAACACGCACACCTTGCACAAGCTATTCTCCTGCTGTGCCATTCCTAAGAGGAGTGCCTGAGAAATACAGAGCCACCTCACTTTATACACATTCCCTGAAAACCACAAATCTCCAGAGTGGCAACAATAAGGAGGTGGAAAACGGGGATGATCAGCACCACCACATCAGCTAAGAGCAAGATAATTAATTTACTTTTGCTTACTGGAATACTACATTTCAAAAAATGTGTATCAGAACCTGTCATGAAGTCATTCGTCTCCTTCGCTGTAAGAGTATTAGTTGGTACACATAAAAACATGGAAAAATTACTAAACATAGCACTGCAAGGCATAGGGTATCACTCCAAGTGTTACTCAAATAAAATAATTGGTATTTTCCTCCTAGCAGTCAGAAATAGAGAAAGTAGTCCACGTTATCAGCAGTAACAACTTGCACTGGAATTTAAATACTGGATAAATATATGGGACTAGCTGTTTAGGTCGAAAATTTTCAGAGGTAAACCAACTGTATTGTTGAAAGAATGATTAACACACCATGCAGCTTAACGCACAGGCACAAAACGATGTTACAAGAACACTGATACACCTACCAAGTACACAAATCCAGCAGCCTCAGTGACTCTTCTGCTGGTTTCAGCTATTAAGCACAAGTAGGCAAGAAAGCATTGATTTCACTAAAGCCTGTTTGACTTCAATACATTTTTCTCTTTAGAAAATCCAGTGTTGTTTGTCCTTAAATAATTTATGTTAATTGGGAATATATTTTTATACTCAACAGAAGGAAAGGCAACAGGAATAGGGAAGAGATGAAACACACAGAGGCATCTTCTGTCTGAATAGTGCACACCCAAAACACCACCTCAGCTGCAATACTGATATTCCCTCTCTCATCAGTTTAAAAATAAAAACTGTTTAACTTCCTATCATGGATATACACGTGCACGTGTTTTGGAGGAGAGACAAGCAAATCATTTCAATATGCACATTTACATGGAAATGTATCTGTACATGCCGTTTTCCAGGAAACATCTGGTTTGGCACAGTTATTTGAGTTGAAAATAAAATACGTTTCTGATTTTATGGGTAAGAAAGTGATTTTACTGAGCATGAAGGAATCCATCTTTCATGAATGTTTACTACAGATGTGAAAATGTGATGCTCTATCACATGCATAATGCTCTACATTTGGTAGAGCATAAAATTCCAACTTCTGAATGGCAGATTTCACCTTTCTGCCTTGCCAACCTAGCAGTGCTTCACCAACATGGAGATGGTTTAGACTCCGAGGTATTCAAGCAGATTAATGTGAGCAATTCCTTCTTTTACTGTACTCAGCTGAAGTAGGATATCCAGCAATCTTCCACTACAGATCATTAACAACCATACCGACTAAGTCATTAGATACAAAGACAGAGCAAAACAATTTGTGTATTTCAGACTCCCAGAAGGAAAGCCAAGTCTCTCTGCTCATAAGGTCCACTCACAAGGTCTGTGTATCTGCACAAGACCTGCTGAGCAGGCGCAAGCAGAACAGATGAAGAATTCAATAAAAACAGCGCACAGCCGGGGGAAAGCAAAAGGGATCCGTTATCCCCTGCCTGCCTGCCGACTGCCTCCTCCTCCACCACCCAACTACCACATGGTACAAAGCCAGTGCAAGCCAGCACCACACACAAAAGACCATGTGCAGCAGGAGCAACCACTGAAAAATGAAGGCACATCTTGGGTGGAGGTCTGTGCCTCTGAGTAAGGACAGAGCTTTCTTTAGGAAACCCCTTCGGAAAGGCAGGGCCATAAACAGAGACCAAAAGGGGGGAAAAAAAATTACAAGGACCCGAGGGGTACCAGACAGTGCTGAGAGGACACACAACCCCACCCCGGCCACACTGGCTGACAAGCGACCGCTCTGCCCAGGCTGGTGAAACCTCCTCCCACCGAGGGACCCTGCAGACAGACGGTTGTGCTATCCCCACCTTTTCCAGATTCCTCCCCAATTTCTCTGTGAGATTCTGGAAGAAATTACCTGCTTTTTCACATATTGCCATGAAATTCCTATGTCTGACTGCCTGAATAAAAATATACCAGCTTAACCAAGCAAGCTAATCAAAACCTCTTCTTCAACAACAGTTTAGTTATACCCACACAGGCCCGAATCAGACTAAAAGGTACGAGAAACTATAAAGGTACTAGAAAACAAAAACCCCACCAAACTAAAAAAAAAGTAACTCGTAAAAAAGTGAATCTGAGAGCAAGCATTTGTGCGCCCAGCCTTCCAAAAAAAGGTGATGGTTTGGGTGCAGGTGGAGTGGTGAGAAAAATGAGCCAAAACCTTTCATTTTAGTTTTACGTATAGCTAACATACAGTAGTGGTCAACCTTGAAAGATAAATCGAATTGTTTGTTCTCACTCATGGCTGGATGTTACCCAGAAGTACCACCTTTCACAGACAGGTTGGTAAGAACCAGCTGGAGCCAGCAGCAACCTTCATGCTTTCAAGGGCGGACTGACTGCCTACAGGGGTCAGAAACTGTCACAAAACACAGCACAGGAATTTCTTACCATCCTCTGCAGCAACACTGTTTGGGAGTGGGTTTTTTTCAAGTTTGCAAGTGAAAAGAGGTCAAACAAACGTTTTTCCAATGGAGATGTAAAGTTTGTACAATGAACTCAAGCCTGCTGAACACAAACTTTCTAAATACCTTTCATGAGAATCCACAAACTGCACGCTGAAAGAAACAAAAAAACCCCAAGAACAAAAGACTCCTGAAACACTCAGCAACAGCCACTTCTCAGACTTCTGTACTTTGGACTGGCTCACTTCAAAGTGGCAACCACCCGAAAACCCAATAAAATTCAAACACCGATGCTGCAGGATGTCACTGAGTCACTATTTGCCCAAGTTATCAAGTTACACTATTCACAAGGAACAGGAAGGGGAGAAGCATTTACGGTACAACACGTTCAGCAACTGCACTTGCATCCTTCTCGGGAATAACTGCCATTTGATACTCAATTCGGCTCTTAGTTTTTCCTTCTCTAATGCATTTTAAACTACAAGTAACAGATCAGAAGAATATGAAAATATTGAAAAAGCGTTATGTGGGGGGAAGGTGACTGTTACCACTCTTTCACTAACTATTTTTCAAATCAGGAAGTATCTCTTCTTTCAAATTACTACTTTATGAGAAGCTAATAACCAATCACCCATAATGTGATGTACTTCCCTTCAGCTGATTAAAGAGAAACCCCAAATATATGTTTAGCTAAAGAGATGCCAGAGGTTAAGCTAAGTATCTGTTCTGATTAAGGGAGTTAGGTAACCAAAGGTAATTTGACAAAAATCTTCAAAAATACCCACACGGAGTTTCCGGACATGCCTTCTAAGCATACTTGTAGACAATACCACTACCACCTGAAAATACTATGTATGAAAACCAAATTAAACAAGCAAACTTATACACCAGCAGGACCTCAACAGTCTGTCAGTCAGACAGTCGATTCCTTTTTTGGAAAACAGTTTGTTGTTTTCCCATACAACATGAACTATCTTGTTCAAATCACAATTAATAGGACATCCACCTGATCTTAAAAGACATGAGGAGACAGAGTACTGTAAGTTTAGATATGTAGAGAGAAAACCACAAAATTGCTACCATCCCCACACCCCTGTAACACTACATGTGTGGTTCTGCTGTATTACACGCAAACCTCCCCCTAGGGAAAACAAACAAAAAAAAAATCAACATTGTAAATAGTTCTCTATGAGCAACGTGCTGTTAAGATGTAAGATGAAGGGCCATTTAAAAAGATTCAACACAAGGGCAAAGTTAATTAAAAACCTGATCAACTACTCCCACCTTCAAGTTCACAAGAGAATCCAATAAAGCAAAGTGAGATGAAGCTCCTGAGTGCAGGAAATAAACCCAGTATTCACTGCATACCCAAGAGCTGAAGTGAAATTTCTGAGGTGGGGGAAACACTTTACCAAGCAGAAGGTGGAAGGCTCCTGAAAGCATGAACTTGTGAAAAGCCATCAGCCACCCCAGTGAGGGTAAGAAGAGAGAACCCTCTGCAGCTCTGCCCACGGGGAGGGAGAGCAGGGAACTGGCTCAGAAGATGGAGGAGCGTGAACTGCTTCAGGGCTAGAAGGGACCTCGAAAGACCACCTGGTGCAACCCTTCCAGGGAAGGGGGAGCCCGGAGAAGATCATCTCACACCCTCCCTTCTTACAGCCCTTTCCGATTTCTAATATCATTAACTCTACCTCCACTGAGAATATCCAAAGTGGTTTGGGGCTCAACACGCTCCTCTCTGTGCAAAAGACCCAAAGATGGAAGGCTGACTGAAGGGGAAAAAAAAAAAAAAAAAACGAAAAGTAATATAATAAAAGGCTATTCGCGTCAGGCATGCACGCAAGCTGAGCCCAGGCGAACCGCCCCAGTACCTCCGCCGGCATCTGCCCGCGGCCAGTGGGAAGTGCCCGGGGCACGGAGCCCGCCCGGGGCACGGAGCCCGCCCGCGGCCGCACCTTGCCGCCTGCCCCCCCGCCCGCCTTCCCGCCGAGACGAGCGCCTGCCGCCGCCCCACAGACACCCCGCGCCGGAGACGCCGCTCGCCTCTCCCCGCCGGCCACCGGCTGCCGGAGCCGGCTGAGGCGCGCCCGGCGGGTGAGAGCCAGCCCAGCGGCGGCAGGCCGAGGTCACTCACGCCGCGCCGCCAACCCCCGCCCGGCCCGGGCCAGCCCGCCTCCCCCGGCCGTCAGCCTCACCGCCGCAGAGGCCGCCGCGCGGGGGGACGGGACTCCGGCAGGCCCGGCCGCCTCAGCCCCCGGCCCGCGGGCAGCGGCGGGGGCCGCGGCTGCGCCCCTCACCTTGCCGTGTGGCTGGCGCCCCCCTCCCCCCCCGCCGAGCAGGAAGGCAGCGGCCGGTGCCGCGCCTCCCGCAGCCCTAGCGCCCGCTGCGAGGGAGAGCGGCGGCGGCAGGAGGCACGGCGGGCCGGGCAGGGCAGGAAGTGCGGGGCGCGGAGGAAGTCTGGCGGCCGCAGGGGCAGCGAGCGCTCCGGGGCAGCCCCTGCCCAGCCCCGCCCCGGCCCGCCGCCACCCCCCGCCTGAGGAGGCAGCGCGCGGTGGGCGCCGCGGCCGCCCCGCGGCTCGGTGGGGCCCCTCCCGGCGGCGGCTGCTGCCCGCGCCCCGTCCAAGCGGCGCCTCCACCCGAGCAGCGCCCGGGCTCTGCAGCGGGGTCTGGGCTGCGGCAGACCCCTGCGTCTGTGCCTGCCCGTAGTAAGCCGCCGGGCAGCAGCACCGCAAGCACCTCCCGTCCGCCCTTCCAGCCGGCGTTTCCCGCCCGAGTAGCTCAGGCAGAGCCCTTCGCCAGCGCCTCAGCTGAGTGCCCGATTTCCAGCCCTGACCGCAAGCGCTTGAGCTTCTGGAAGGCGAGGTGCGGGAAAAAGCTGAACGTCCGAAAGCAGAGACGAGCGAAGTAAAAGGCAGCAAGTCTGTTTCGGTAGTTACTTTTGACAGCCAAATGGATGAAGCGGGTATTTCCTTCGTTCAGAAATTTCAAAGCAAAAAAAAAAAAGTTAGGCAACGTGATTTTTCTATGGCTGTTAACTCAACTAGACGCTTTTCACCATTCAGATCTGCACGTTTTTTCTGCGTGTCAGCTTGTGCAAGTGGAAGATAAACAACCAGAATGAAAGCAGCCTGTAAAAATTGCTGCAGCAGCAGTTGTAGGCTATGAAAAACGCAAAAGAATTGCCAATCTTTGGTAGATTTCTGAGGTCAGTTTCCTTAATGGTATGGTAGATTTGACAAAAAAAATGAAATGTCTAACTGAACAAAGAGCAGAAACTTAAGAAAAATGGGTTTGCATGTGTCAGAAGATGATACAAACCTTTCTTCCATTCTTTGAACACCATTTAAAAACTGATCAGTGTAAGACCTGCATTTTAGCTTTTTCATGGGAGAGAGCATTTGAGTTGATTGGTTTGGTTTTTTTTAGTAATACATAGAATAGCTTTGCCTAGCTCAGAAACAGAATTTTTTCTTACAAGTTCAAAGCCATGTTGGATCACATCCCTCTAGTTAGGGAGATATGTGATTTCCCCCAAGTGGGGGCTTTTTCCCCTTCTTTTTCAGTTTTTAAGGAAAAGTGGATCCTTCTTTAGCAGCACAGCCAAGAGTTATAATTTTACTAAAACCAGGGTTTCAAATGTTGAGATTCATAAAAACACAATGAGATTCAGAAAACAGCTCATCTGTCTTTGTTAGTAAGACATTAAAAATAAACACCAATAAAAATATCCATTAGGAATAGCTGTGCAAGCAGAAAAAAAAAAAAAAAATGAGGACAGTCTGCAGCTGGGACCACTGATTGATTAGTTTTGCCCAGGCAGCTAAAAATTCCTGTCTCATGAGGTTGTCTTGAGGAGAGGCACCTCTGTCCAGAACATCAGGGGGGCAAGGAGGGGAAGCAAAAAAAACCCATTTAGGTATAGAAATGACTGACAAAAGGTCAAAACCTTATTGAGTATAAAGCCTGTCTTCAATAGGGAGAGTGAAGGTTTCATTAAGTCCTGCACTGTCCCCAGTCAGGATCCAATGAGAAGAAATAAACTTAATTGAGTTTAAAAAACCGCAGCACTGTGCAGTTTGAGAAAAATGATTCTAAGAATATTTAAAGACATTGACGGTGGCAGAACTAGTTCAAAATGTTTATTGGCAGTCATCACTTACCAGTGTTTCAGAAAATGTCAGTAACTGATCCTGGCAGAGAGGAAGTTGCAAAGAGCTCAGATGCTGCAGAGCAATGGTTCCTAAGTAAAAAAACAACTGCTGTATTTAATCTTCATAGCCATCATTTCCTGCCCTTCCCTGTGGTCATTTGTACATACATACAAATGCACAGGTCATGTATAACTGCTGTAACCAAATTTCCCCACATACACTAGAGCATTCCAATTTGAATACATGTACTCCCACAGATTGTTAGATGTGAGCTCCACCCCTCGTCACCTCCCTAATGTTACAGAAACGCTGCCTCTTCATCATTAAAAGGTATTAAAAGTTTTGTTCTAGACGCATTGTCGCAGCAAGAAAGCATTGGTGTAGCAGAGGGAGAAGAGGTGTTAAGAACTTTGATTCGAATCCTGTCCCTGCCATTGGTTTCTGTGCAGCCCCAGGCAAGTCGTTTAAAATCTTGGGTTTGAAAATGAGTATCTGTCTCTTAGCCAGGGAAATGATACAGAGCTGGGGTAGAGTGAGTTTTGGCAATCATTTTTCACTTTTATGTATAGATTACTGGTACCCTTGGATGTTTTTAAAATGCAATTAAAAATCAAACGCTTACATACCGTGTTAACTATTTCCCTTACTACCATGTGGTTCATGTGTATCCTACCTTTTAAAACTCTTTGAACTGGTAGTATTTCAGGTGATATTTCATGTCTGTACAGGAACAAAAGGATTGACGAGGATTTGTTTTATATGGAAGCTTTCACAACACTCGTAGTTGAAACTCTGTATTCTTACTTCTCATTATGAAAACATAATGAATACTTATAAAGAGATCAGCCAAGAGAGTTAATGAGAAAAGACAGTCTTACAGTTACAGTGACTGTCTCAGGTGTGAGCAGGTGGATGATCTGCTCTGCCTGGTAGCAGAGCTGAAAGAG
>BOSO01043338.1:0-10210 GCA_018403395.1 Gorsachius goisagi | reverse complement strand
TCTTTCTTTCTTTCTTTCTTTCTTTCTTTCTTTCTTTCTTTCTCTCTTTCTTTCTTTCTTTCTTTCTTTCTTTCTTTCTTTTTCTTTCTTTCTTTCTTTTTCTTTCTTTCTTTTTCTTTCTTTCTTTCTTTCTTTCTTTCTTTCTTTCTTTCTTTTCTTTCTTTCTTTCTTTCTTTCTTTCTGTAACTAATAAAATCTTTGATTCTGAACTAAATTATGTGGAAAAAAAATCTGCAAAATGGCAATAGCAGGAAGAGAAACTTTCATTTCAACTCAAGCTTCAATGACTTTTAAGAACAGAGGGTCTATTTCCCTGAATAAACCGTATGATCCCTCATGTGCTCAGTCCATCCTATTTCTCTAGACTCTTTTATCTTTGTGTCTGGAGTGCATAGAAGCATAGCATTGCAGGGCCATCCTTTTATGCACGTGGACATTCACCTTCCAGTGGGACTTTTTAAATTCCTGATACACTTACAGTATGTGGTACATCGAGATGGCTGGCTTGCATTATTGACTTCTGTGGACAATATATGTAATAGACTTCTGCAATGTGGGCACAAAAATGGGCACAAGGATAATGCTCATTAGGGACAGAGGACTGATTAGAAACAGTGGGTTTCAAGGGCTATCTCAAGGATCAGCAAATTTAAGTCATCACATCTGAAGCACAAGAATGAATGTTAAGAAAATTGCTGTTTGATTTTATTGCTAAGAGGCTCCCTTTTCTCACATCCCATTGGACACAATCAAACAGTAGTGAGAATAACTACTCTGCCCATGCAGATTGTCGTCCACAACTGTATGCAAAGGGATAACACCTCTTTAAGGGGATTAAATATGAAGAGTTACTCTCAACTGTAGTTTTTATGTGTGTGAGATGGAAATTTTTCTTACTTGTACAGAGTTCCACAAATTCAGAGATCCATCTTTCTTATGTCCTGATGTCATGACAATTATTATTTGCTGAGTGAATGAGGCGCCTTATTGTCAACAATTGCTTGAGAAAACAGACCTATGTGACTCCTACTCAGTATTTTTGTCTCTTGGGATGTTAATTGCATTTAGATCCCAAACCACTAGAGCCGCTCTTCTGAACATCAATTCGGCAAGGAATCTAAGTATATGCCTCATTTTACACGTTCAAGTACATTCATGAAAGTTGCTCATATTTTTGAAGTGAGACAGGTACTACAATTCCTTATGTGAATCCAATTTCTTAATGATAAATTAAAGTCTTATTTTCAACTTTAACATCCATTTGAGTACACTACCATAGACAATTAAAACCAGTACCTGAATGTTGCATGGAATTTCTGCAGACCCCAGATACTGCTAATCTGCTAATTAGGCAGTAAATGAACACTGTCTTATCTTGCAACTGCAAACATCTGCTCTGCATCGGACAGAAAACACAGTATCTCTATTTTAGTGATTACCGTCGTCGAAATGTTGCCACAAGAATGAACAAGGAAGAAGGTGGACAATGCTACTTGCATAAAACATAGGATGCCACTGAAATAAAATGAAAACTGTGACGTACTTTAATGGAAATAAAAATTGGGTTATAGAAAGGAAGAGGCCCTGAATCTGATTTGGTAAAACACAGGACTGTAGAGCAGAGTGGAGGGATTTCTGAGTGTGCACGGAAATAATCAGTATGAAACTGTTGTGGGCAACTTTCCATGCTGGGAGGGATTTGTAGCATGGCCAGAGAGGATGTATATCAGATCAGAAAATATGATGATACAGCAGAGAGCTGGAGAGAAATGAAGTGGCAAGCCTCAGAACAGCCATGGGGGCATGAAGAAAACCTGTGAGAACATCTCTGCAGCATGAACCACAAGCCCCCCTTTCTGGGGAAACCAACAGTGAGTTCCCTGCCACAGTTACATGGCACCATCCATCAGATGTCAAGCAAAAAACGTCTGAGGCATATAAACATGCAACAAAACAGCAACTCTATCACTTAAACAGTACTGACACTTAATACCTGTAACTGCATTCAAAACAATAAACTCCAAGCAACCAGACATTCATGATACATTTGATCATACAGAGTTATGAGCAGTGTCAGAAAAGATGAGGCCTTCCAGAGGACTTCTTTGTAAGTGTCCCTGGTGGAAGGTGCTTGCCACCTATGTCTGACAGCAGTGTGAAGGATTTAAGCCCCAAATTTCCTCCAACAGTGCACAGAGATACTCTGCTCTAAAAGCTCCACCTTCCCTAGATGGTAGGAAGCAATGTGATAAAGCAGAAGCTACAGCATGCTGAAAGGACTATGCACATTCAGAACTCCTATATAAATATATATATATCTATAATCAACATTATCACATGGAGTTACCCACAGCTCTGCCCATGAAGGGGAAAGGACAGAGCTACCTGGCCTTCCCCTCACACCTTCATATACCAGCATAAACTTTGCCACTGAAGAACCAGAGCCTTAAGAAGGATCACCAAAATGCCTTCCTGGAGAACAGCATCTGTGAGGAGGCATCACCGAAGCAGCTATCTGCCTAATAGGCACATTTCTTTTTTGTTTTACAAGGAAAATATATTCTTAGCATTCACTGTAGTACTTTTTCAAAGAAAGGTTATATAAAGTGATACAACACACACACACAGACACACACAAAAAAGAAATGTGAATGACTCACTGCACTTATGCAAACTAAGTTGCGTAAGCCTGTTTTTCTCAGCTCTTAAAAAAACCCAAAACAGCACACACACAACCCTAAAAAATGAGCTGAAATTCTCACTTATGAAAGTTAAAATTGTTGAATAAAAGCAGAACTCCCTCAGCTTCTCAGGGTCCTTCACGCCCACATCTGGTGTAGTGTTTACCAATGGATAAAAATAGAAAGTTGAAACTTAATAGACCCTAACATTTATCACAGTATTTAAGAATCAAAACAGAAAACATCAGAGAAGTGGAATTCACTTCAGACAAAATAACCCTGAAAACAGAGAGATCAACAGCTACATTTTGAAGCGAATTTAGTTAATCCTTACTGAAATACTACCCTCTAAGTACTTAGCAAGGGCAGGCTAGGAAGAAAACAATCAACTGTATGTACTCCTTCAGTCTAACAGGTAGGTAACTATAATAATGCAACCTGAAAAGAGTTTAATCTTTTTGAAAAATCTTCTGGAATTTGCTCTGAGCAATTACATTCATGACATATTAATTGTTGGCAGATGACATCATAGGAGTTGGTTTCTTCAGACATGCATGAAATCCATCCCTCTTGCTGAAGGGCAGGGGTATTTTCTTATCTGCCAGAGCCAGCAGTTGACAGCATGCATGCTAGAGGTGGGACACGAGCAGATGAGGAACTCCATACATCCCCTTTCAGGGGCTCAAGCACCATTACCTGTCCCTGGTGCAAGGCATCACCATCAGCCCATCAGCAATATCTGTTTGACTTGGGATTTGGAAAAGACATCAACAGTTTGGCACAAGAACCTTGAGAGCTGCCAAACCATGACTTTGAACAGATAGACCACAAAATTTATATAAATTAAGCCCTGAATTAAGGAAGGTGTAGCATAAAATGAACCTTCTAATGTATTCTCAGAAGCGCGATCCACAATAATTTAAGCGAGCGTTTGCAAATAATCCTTCTTTTAATTGCAGTAGTAGCATTACTTTGGTGAATTATTCAGATCTACTGCTGATGAGATAATATCAGGCCAGAAAATTATATGAGTCAGCTAACCTGCTCTTACAGGATCCTGTTATATCTCTCTTATTCACAGCACATGGGCACATAGCAGAGAAGCAGTGTGCGATTGATTAGCCATTGGATCCCATGAGAGCCTGAATGTCAGGTCTGGGGGATTGCTCACAGGCTGAAGCACAATGCAGCGAGAACGGAGGCGGCAGACCCGAGTGTATGGCTGCCCATGCCTGCATCTCTGATGCCGAGCAGAGCCCCAACTCCAGGGCAACCAGGATGACCCTGGCCATGATGGGGTGGAGCAGAACAGCAAAGAAATCTGCACCGGTAAAGGACAACACAGAAGAGAACAGAGGAAGGAGGCTTGGGGCCCTCACTACAGGGAAGATTTTGCATTGTTGGAACAGTTCCAGAGAAGGGCAACAAAGCTGGTGAGGGGTCTGGAGCACAAGTCTGATGAGGAATGGCTGAGGGACCTGGGGTTGTTTAGCCTGAAGAAAAGGAGGCTGAGGGGAGACCTTATCACCCTCTACAACTACCTGACAGGAGGTTGTAGTGAGGTGGGTGTTGGTCTCTTCTCCCAAGTAACAAGTGATAGGACTAGCAGAAACAGTCTCAAGTGCCAGGGGAGGTTTAGGTTGGACATCAGGAAAAATTTCTTCACTGAAAGGGTTGTTAAAACTTGGAATGGGCTGCCCAGGGAAGTGGTCAAGTCCCCATCCCTGGAGGTCTTTAAAGGGCAGGCAGACAAGGTGCTTAGGGACATGGTTTAGTGGTGGGATGGCAGTGTGAGGTTAATGGTTGGACTTGATCTTAAAGGTCTTTTCCAACCTAAATGCTTCTGATTCTATGAACCTGAGGCAGGGCAACAAGAAATTTCAAAGGTGAGGCTGTTTTACAGAGGACGCCAAATAGGCACTAGGATAGTACATACTATATGCAAGAAAACCCCGAGCGTATTTTGAATTAGAGGCTGCAACTCCACCTTGGGATTCTGGCACCTTCATTCCAGCTTTGTGACTGCAGAAGAAGCCCCTGATGGCATTCTCGCCACACAATTCAAAGAGCTGACTGTTTTGCTTTACATGATACATTGGACATGAGTCCTGCTCCTGTGCCCAATGCCTGTTACTTATTCAACATGACAGACAGACAGAAAACAGAATAGAGTACATTTAGAGAAAATAAAAGCCTAGACTTTAAGGCCACAAGCCACAGCTCAATAGTTCTGTAAGATATCTTTAGAAAAATACCATTTTCTGCGTTGGGGCAAATTAACGTTTTCTGTTTGAATAAAATATTGATTTTTGAGCTACAGAGTTGGTCTACACATGATAAAAAACAAATTCTCGCTGTCACCAGAGCAATCAAAGCGCCACTCATTTTCAGAGAGCTCATGGATAACCAGACTTCAGTTGTAAACTGTTGCCAGTACATCAGCCCTGAAACACAGGTTTAGAGCACACTGGTAACCCAACAGTCTGCCTGCAGTCCTGCCTCAGACACAGAGACAGACAGTGTTCAGGCACCAGTTCTGCTCTGGCAGACACCCCAAGGCAGAATCAGCAGTCCCACCACCTTCAAGCAAAGGTCAGTTAACATTACTGACTCTTAAGAAGGGCCACTCATGGACCCCAAGCAACAGTCTCCACGTTTCCTACAATGCTTCTGGTATTAGGGTTAAAAGTCCTTCAAAGCTGAGAAGTAGCCTAGGTTTGGTTTCAGAAAAGACCTCCAGGTCTCACACACAGTCAGCCACTGCGTGGCTCTCCCCTCCACTGCAGGACACTTCGGGTCCAGTGCAGGAGACAGGGTTGAGCTGGGGGAAGGTACACCATGCTAGACAGCAGCAACACCGAGACATCTTTGCTAATGACCTACTGGTAAAATACCGATGAATCAAAAGGTTCATTACAAAAATGCGGCAGAATGTTCCATCCTGGGAAGCCCGATGAAGTACAGTTCATACTGCTGGCTGCCTTAATATGCTTCAGAAGCAAGCTGCTTCAGGCACCAGCAACATCTAGCACAGCAACCCAGAGCTTTGCGTGGGTCATCATGCTGCACTGTGCCACATAGACCAGGTCCAGAAATGATGTAACCTTGTCAGCTAAAACAAACAAAAAAATATCTGTGCATTAAAGAGACTTAAGTGCATAATCATGGATAAACTCAGTTTGACTGGTATGAACAATACTTGTCCTGCTGCTGGGCACCACTGAGAAGAGTCTGGCTCTGTCCTCGTGACATCCACCCTTGAGATATTTGTATGTGTTCTCAGTCTTCTCTTCTTCAGGCTAAACAAGCCCAGCTCCCTCAGCCTATCCTTGTAGGAGAGATGGTCCAGTCCCCTCATCATCTTTGTAGCCCTCCTCTGGACTCTCTCTAGGAGTTCCTCATCCTCCTTGAACTGGGGAGCCCAGACCTGGACGCAGCATCCCAGATGCTGTCTCACTAGGGCAGAGTAGATGGGGAGGATAACCCCCCCTCGACCACTAACCTCAAGATCCGAAGATGCTTTTTTATTCTGAATAAAATAATGCAAAAGAAAGTCCCAGTCCTACCAAGTTTTATGTAGGTAGTTAACTTTATTTCCACAGTCACATAAAGTCAAATGATGCGTAAGTCTTTGCATAATGCAAACTTTTCCCTGTTAGCCTTTTCAGAGGTGGAATCGTTCTGAATGACTAATACAAGCCAGTATATTGTGCATGTACAATTAATACTATTTCAGTGTATTTGGATTTCCATTTACTTTTGTCATTCATTAGAGCCCCAAACAGACCAGCTTATTTCCTGCATTCTGCCCTTGAAACAACATGTCAGGGGACAAAGACAAAATGCCCTGTCGACAGGGCAAAATTCAGTTTTACATTAATTCATTGTACTGAAAGCTGCCAAAAATATCTACTTGGGTTTCACAGCCTCATCCTGACCAATGACAAGGAGCTCTGAATTCCACTGGAGATGGAGAAGATTACATGCTGGTACTCCATAGTGCTTACACTGATAAATTAGCTTTATTTTTAGGAAGTACAGACTCTACTTTCAGAAAGTACCACCACCACACCCAGCTTCTATATTAAGGGACAGGCAAGAATCTACAAATTCAAGCCAGATCAGTTACACCACTGATTCAAGACGAAGGTAGGGATTTTTTTCTCTGTGTTCTTCACTAATTCTCCACGACCTTCCTCACCCTCCTTCCTTCTGAGCAGGAGGATAAAGAACGAGAGTATCGCTCTATTAATTGTGATACTGCATGAGTGCAAAGAAGCAACGATAACTGAAAAAGGAAACTGAGAATGACTCTGAAATTTTGTGTTACGTATTTACAGTGGATGAATGCATGCTTTCTCTGAAAATGACAGTCCATCTGCCAGATTATGCACTGGGGTTTTGCTGAGGCTGTAATTTATAGACCGACATCGTAGTTGCAAGTGCTAAATGTTGACTGGTTGGCTGAAGTCAGAAGACAGATACCCTAGCTCCTGTGAAATGCCAGCCTGACTGCAAGAAGACAAATTGCTGCAAGCCTGTAATTCACGCACACAAAGTTTCTGACCAAGAAGCTGTGTGCCGACCACGTGAAACACACTGCTGTTCTAATCCAGCCAGATTAGGTAAATTGGTTCCTGACCAAAAAGCATCACTCCTGGGCACCCTTCTCCAGCAGACAAGCCCAAGAGGATAATGATGGGAATTAAACTGTTCTTTCAGCCCCACAGGCAGGGCTGTGCCACACTGGCAGAGCTGCTCGGGAAAGCCAGAATGACTCCTGTGCTGCCAACCTTGGCATTGATAGAAGATGCTATGCTCAGCGATTACACTACAGAAATCACATGTGATGTCCAAAATCACCCCCTGGTCATGAGGAGATAGCTAAAAAGCCAGATACACAGAGGCTGTTTTCTTTCTACAAGGATTGTTTAAAATATCCTTTTTTTTTGCGGGGGTATTTAAAATATCCTTTTTTGTGAGGGTACAATGAGCATACTAGTACATATGTGACTATATTAATTACATATTAATGCTTATATTAATTTTTATATTTAAGAGAGAAATACTAAAGATACATAAATATATGTAGTATGTTAATGTGTGTCATACAAAGAGGAATTACACAGGAAGGAATTATAGACCATTCCTTCCTGGAATCATCACTTCAGCTACACACACAGTTACTGCTCACCTGAAGAGTACCTGTGAAAGTTCTTCTAAACTGACTTTGAAAACATTAGTGCTAAATTTAAGGTATACTGCATATTTAATGTTAATTATGCCATTCCAGAATTAAAGCCACCAATATCTGCTAAAACTACCAAACACTGTGTCCCATACAACATTTACTATTTAAACAGGCCCTTCATCTAACGGGGAAGAGGTATAAGTGAGGCCCAAGCACTCTGCACAGTATGCTCTTCTTCAGAGCATTGCTAACAGCTCAAGCAATGCTATGCCACTGGGAGTTGCATCTGGTAGGGAGAGGTCGCATGCTGACTGGAGCACTGGTGACAACAGGGAACTGATCTGTAGTTTAAGAAAACTTTTCCATCACACAGTGTTTGCTTTGCTTGGACTCTCAAGAACGAGCATTTGTTAATTTTAGCATACAACATGAGCACAGATGGGTCTACTTTTTGCTGCGCTAGCCATAACCAGTAATAGAAATCTAGTCACAAACAGCTACAAACTGGCACATGAACAATTTGACCTGTTTCGTAATCTTTAGATTCAACTTTAGCTGTGAGTTCATTATAATTCCAATATAAAATCACTTGGAGAACATGAGAATGGCAACAGTCTGTGCAATTTTCTACTTTACATACTTATTAAATAGACATAGGCATATGTGCATTGCTTCTGCAGATAGCTGGTATATGCAATTACATGACAATTTTTAGTATATACACCTCTGTTATTATCATTTGCAAGGATGAAAACTCTGATAATATAAATACTTGGTAGTAGAAGGTGTCATCTATTTGACTATTGAAATAATTGACAAGTGCAGCCCTACAAGTCAGTTCAAAGAACGCTGCTCAGAGAAATGGTAATGAAGGGGGATGTGTTGGCACATCATACACGCTGTAAAAGCAAGACCTCCCTCAGCTGCTGCACCTCTAACTCCCTTCCATTACTCACCAATTAAGCCCAGCTGATTGTCAGCTGCAATTACAAGCAAGTTCTTTAAAAAAACGTCTTTATTAGTAGCTGTGCATAACCTGACCAACCTTGCAGCTCTGCCGTCTTTCCTACCTGCAGAGATATGCTTAGGGGGAGAGGAGAAAGAATGATGTGGTACACCAAGCCTGAAAAACAAATAGGTCAGGTGTGACACACAAAGTTACTGTTTTGATCCACCACTGACAAATGAAAGTAAGTCCTGCGAGGTCAGGCAGCTGGAAGCCCCTGTCTTCTGTGTGGTCAGCCATATACTGTCTTACAGGTAGCTGAGATATGGAGGAGTGTGGAAGGGTCTGCAGGAAGAAGAGAGCTGTGGGGACTCACAAGCTAGCAATGGTTGGAGGAGATGGGTAAGAGACATGGGTAATATTTGGATGGTGTTAGCTGCCACACAATTTAAGTCTGTCAAATCATGGAGAAATTTCAGTTGTGTGCTTCTAAAATAACACATCTTCTGATGTATTTCACAAGAGGCCTGTATTATGTGGACACAGGTGAATGAGCACAAGTGCAGACTGTTTCCTAGCTCTGCCCTGCAGAAGCAGTATTTACTGCTTTTCCTTGCACTAGAAACCCTCAAGATGACATAAAGGAATTAAGTCCTGTAACCCCTCTGGGGTGAAGTATTAGCCTTCTTCCCATATGCAACACAACAGCAAGCTCAGGAGCATCTTCTGTATCATCACTGCTAGTGTCGCTTGCTAAGCTCCAGGCCACATCGACATGCCATAAAGACCCCCTTCTCAACAGACATAGTTCAGCTGGAGTAGAAAGATGGCAGCAGAGCACACACATTTGCTCCCAAGCCCCCTGACTACACCTGCCCAAGAAGGGACTTCCTGTCCTGTGAGGGGAATTCCTCTGACTAATACTGAAGTTTCCACTCCACCAAGCTAACACCCCGGTTCCAGCTCAGCAGGCGAGAACTTAGGACAGTGGAACCATGAGAAAGAGATTGTGGATGGTCTCGCCTCATCCATTGCCCAGAGCCTGCTTTGCCCTCTGGGAACGCTCCCTCCTAATGGTGCTCCCTGAGAGGGAGAGGAGGTGCTGTGGTTCAAGATACCGCTTGTAGGCATCTGGTTTTTTCTTTTTAGTTTCACTGTATTAATCTAGAATTCTGGAGAGATGAATAAAAAGCCCTAAAATGCACTTTGAAAAACTGTATTTCACACCAGATGCATGTTTTGACTTAAAAGTCTTGAGGGCCCACTGCCGCAGTGTGCTACATCCCCCACTGCTATGCCAGACAGAGATCATCGTTGTCTTCTAGCGGAGTTCCATGCACTTTGGAGACAGCCTTCACAAAATCACAGAATCACAAGGGTTGGAAGGGACCT
>BOSO01043327.1:0-13974 GCA_018403395.1 Gorsachius goisagi | reverse complement strand
GGGTGATGAGGGCCTGACACCTTCAGGAAACATGTTTTGAGGTTTTTGTTCAGCCTAGCTCTGTGTTGGACCTTCTCGTTGGAAAGTGTTAGGTGCACTCCTGCAGCACTTATTTCTGCTTAACTTCATTTGAAAGGAATCCACTGTGCCTGATGCAAGACTGCACTGAAACGTGGGATGTGAAACAAAGTGCAGTAAGTGCGGATAATTGGATTTGCTCCACAGGTGCACTCATGATCCAAACTAAAAAGTTCATGCAAATGAAGCCAGTGTTTATGAGCATTTCTTCTAATATACAAAGTGAACAGAACTTCTGACCCTTTGCCTGCGGTATTATCCTCATTCAAAAGAAGATATCAAAGCAAATATCAATTTGATCAAAGCAAAAGAGCCTCAATGTGTGCTTTCTGTGTCTCCAGAATTAGGCATACAAAGGGTCTTCTGTATTGCTGACAAAAGAGCATTTTTATAAATACAAGAATATGGTAGCTCACTTAAATATTATATCACCCATCACCAAATGCATATCTTTTCACTTATCATGACTTTTTTCAGAAATAATACAAAAAGAATGCCTTTTTGAAAATACAATTGTATCCTGATAGAAATTTGTGTAGTATCTTATTCAGTCCCAGTCATATGTTACCTAATAATTCCTTTGTAAATTTATGGCAATTATTCCTTAGCAACTTCTTTAGCATTTAGAGTTTTTCCTTGACACATGCAAAATAAATGCCATCTACTTTCTGCAAAGCATAAACAACTGTAGAATTACTTTGCGAAAAGACTGCAATTATTATTTAATCATGCTTAATTATATGGGTAATGTACCTCGAGCAAGTGTTACAGAAACTGAGAAGCAGATACTTCATTACAGTTACAAAAATGGTATTAAATCTAACAGAATATTGTCTGTCATGTAGTGTCCCACTACTATCATGCCCAAAGGCATCTAACTGATTTTACTATTCAGAAAGCAACTTTCACTCTGGGGGGGATTTTAGCTGCTTTCCAGCCCCTACTCCTTGACACTTGCAGCTGGGACAAGGCCTGTGGTTTACGAGGAGTCTGCAAGAAAACAAAAAAAATGGGAGCTAGTTCATTAAAATAAAGTTTGAAGTCTAGTATCTTCAGTTTCAATAGTCCCAGTGTTGCTTATCTATATTTAGGCTTTCTTTTTTTTTTTAATTATATACAAAATTAATAAAAAGCCTCATAAAAATGTACCCGTGACTCAACGAGAACCTAACAACACCTTTTTAGTAATGTCATCAGCACCAGGTACACTCTATAATACATAGAAAAGCTGATGATGGAAGACCTGTTCACTCCTCTAAAGGTTTTATAAACCAAGGGTTCTGTGATGTGGAACGTCTTTTCCACAGCACCTAGCTCTTCTTCCCAAGGTAAGGAATTTGGCAATCTGAGAATCAAGACTTACATTTCATAGCAGTTGGGGTATGAACAGAATTGATTTATGTAAGGCAAGTGCTCGGGGCAGGCATGGGTATGTTAAACAGGACTGCAGATTCATTTTCAGAAACAGAGTCTGCAGTGATTTATAGGGATCTTACCAATCGCTAAATCACTTATTTGACTTTGTAGAACAAATATTAGTACATTTTTCCTTTTACTTACTTTTCCTTCTCATCTATAACACGATAGCTAAGCCCTAGAGCTAAATCATTATCAGTATTTGTAAAATATTTGCTATATAAAAAGCAATTCCTACAGTTGGTACCTAAGATGTCAACTGAATGTTTTGATAATATAAATGAGGAGCATCCCATAGGTAATATATGGTTGATGCTCTTCTGATTTAACATTGGCAAACAGCGGCATATGTAAAGATCTTTGGCCTACTTAATACTATCCATTGCAGAACAAGTAATCTCGAACACCAAATGTTAAGGGAAAAAATTACCCTACGTACTTCTGTTTTTAAAAAATCACCATATGTTTCTGAAAAGAGAAAAAGGTTTTCAGCTATTTGTCCAGCTATACACTAATTTGAGCTACTTCAGTTTTGCTCCTGCTGAAGCCCAGGGCAATGGTGCCCAATAGCCAAGATTTCCTCTAAATTTTTTTGCACAGCTCTCTGGGCTAGATTTTACCTGTCCATTCAAAGGCAGTCCTAGTCCTGGCTATGAAAGGGGTCAAGGATTCCCCCAGCTCCAGTTCCTGTATTTACCAGCTACAACACTAAGTGAGGAGAAAGTGAGATAAAAAGACAGGTGTCAAGTTAAAAATTGCTTTCCAGACCCAAGAATAGGCAAGTTGATGGTTCCACTGAAGTAAATAAAAGTTTTTTCACTGACTTCAGCACTAGCTTTGTTATTTAAACCTTGTTCAGCCCAGGACACCAGCCCTTCTGGCCTCAATATCACCAAAATAAATTGCAAGATATTACAAAAGTAATGATATGAGAAAATCAAACACAGATTTTTAATTAAGTGCTGTTTAGTGTGTTATGGTTCAAGAAAGAGGTTTTCCTGCTAATGATTTCTTTAAATTCTGTTTGATACTATGCTTCATCTGCTTTTGTTTTCTTTTTTGATCTTAGGCCATTGTTTACCTGACAAACATTTCATGCCTGCTTAGCATTCTCCAGAGCTGTGAATCATGCTGCTTTATCTACTTCAGAGGCATTCATTCCTTCTTTTTTATTGATGTTCTACCTCCTCAAGGTACCTGATCTTTTTCCCTTTATCGATGCCTCATTGCATGCCTTTTTCTCTATAGTCAAACAGGTTTCTTGAAGACGGCACAACACAGAGTCAAAGCAAGACATCTAAGAAATACTGAGAAAGACACAGGGCAGAGGTTATGGAGTGCAGCTAAAAGCATGTTGGCCCTGGGGATACTGAGAATGGCCTGGAAGACTGATTAGGGCATGGAGGGGAAACATGGAAAAGCAAAGGACCATGTGTAAGATCAAGTGAAAATATATAGGAAGAAGAAAGAAAACCCCTGACAAAGTGAAAGATGAAGCAGAACAAAACATACAGAACTAATTAAAAGATAGGTGACTAAATGCCTAGCGTCTTATATGCCCAAACTTCGAAAATGGAGCAAATTCTGTTCACCTGAGGCTGCTGAGTTATTTCATTTATAGCAACACATTATAAAGCATCTACTCAAGCAAAGAGATACTAGTCCTCTGACAGGAGAAGCCCTTGCTATTGATAGCAGTTATTGTTCCATACAGTGGGGTATCACCATGACCTAGCTTCCTGCTACTTTCTTCTGCATGATCCAGTGACTTTGTTCAAGTCTGACCTTTAATTGCTGGGTAGACTCTTATGGAAGTGTGGTAACCAGACAAAGGTGAGGGTCTGGGCACAATTCAACCTGTTAGATCCCTTTTCAGTGTGAAGCCCTGTGAAACTATAAAGGATAGGATGCTTCTCTGGAATAAGAGTGTTAATTTAAATACAGTTTTGAAACTATCAGTTGGATATTTAACTTCCCACAGAGCCAGATCTTGAGAAATTTATCAGCAGGGGTGTACGGACTTGATTCAAACTCAGCGAGTCAGAGATTTTTCCATTAGCTTCAATGGACTTTGGAACTATACCCAAAGGATCTCCCAGTGAGATTGCGTTAGCAGCCAGATATATTGAATTCCTTCTCTTCCAGTATGTACAGCTTCTTGTATGGGAGCATGTCATCAAACACGGCTGAGTGACACAGAAGAGATTACAGTAGCAGATAGCAACTGGAGAGGGGCCCTTCTAGAGCACAGGGATGTGACGTGGCAGGGATGTGAAAGCAGCTGCTGCAGCTGGTTAGGAGTTGATGGATGGGGCTGACTAGCTGCAGCTAGCACACAAAGCGTCAGAGCTGGAGAAAGCCTGCAGCACGATGCTGCAACTAAAACCTAGCTGCAAGGAGCATGAGTGACGCTAGTAGAATGTGTATCTCCCTCGGATGGAGAAACTTGTGCGAGGTGACCTTTGAGAGATAAACCTATGACCAAGACTTGACGTTTCACTTTGCAGAACTGGAAAGCGGGCATTTCTACATTCTCTGTTATCAAGACAAACTCTGCCCAGTGAGGTATAATTATGGGAGCAGAATCATACCAAATTTGTTCTTGATGACAAGTGATACTTATGAGAAACTGTTTTCCCTGTGAGGGGGTGACATTTTGTTTCTTTATTTTTTTATGCACTGTTAAATATCTAGATATTGTGGACAGTGAGAATAATAATTAATATTATCTGCTGTCTGCTTGTGCTGTGTAAATAGCTATCAAGAGAAATAAAATAAATGAGTGGAAACACATTTTGTCATTTATTTAAAAAAGGAACCTAAATAGATTTGTCTAAATTCTCAGGCTGTTTAACTTATGTTGATATTTTCATAGAAATGGGGTTTTTTTATAATGTTAGGCTGTCTAGAAGACGTAGTATGTATCTTATGAAATTTCAATTATATTCTATTACTTTAATGCTTTAAAAAATAGCATGGAATAAAAAAAAAGAGTTTTCAGGACTTAAGCACTCTACATACTCAAAATTGATAACATGTTCTGATTATGTATGTACTAATGTAAAGGACCTTGAAATGACAGGTTGGTTTGTAGATCTCATTAGCATCTCACCTACTTTTATCTCCTATTTTATAGCAGTATTGGAAAAAAAATCCTGTGATTGGAATAATAAGCATGCTGAATAAAGTCATGGGGTATTACATTTTTCATAGAGGAGATTAAAAATAGAATAAGAATTACATTATTGGTGCTTTACTAATACTAAGAAATAAGTTGACATACTTCATCATATTTCAATTTTGACCAAATATTTTGCTTTTTCAAAACTGACTGCAAATTAGGAGGAAATCCTAAAGGATTTAAAAAAAAATTGTCTGGGTAATGCATGAATCACTGTGATTGTCTTCATTTGGAATGATATTCAATGAAAACAGGACAACAGAAGTTGAATGACTGACATCCAGATCTTGACCTTCAAGTAGCCAGTCCAATACTGGCCACATTGTATGTCCCCTGGATCCCCACTCTAAAACCTGTTGGGGTACTGCAGACTGAGCTTGGACCTAAGCATGTCAGAAGAGGAGCTGAATATGACAGACAGCACTCCACCAATTCTAGAGACATGGAGACAGCTTAGAGAGTATGTGGAATAGCTTAAAATTTTCAGGTCAGTTTTTTTCTGAAATACTTTATGCTATGGCTTTTAAAGAAAAAAAAGTAGCTGAGGATATTTCAGACATTAATACTTACCTACAATATAAGACTGGAAGAGACAAAAGTAATCCTTATCTTTAAAAGGGAAGGGGGAAAAATACTTGATACTATCTCTGACCCAGTTATATCTTTGCTAGGTGGCAGCCCAGCAAACACAGCCTTCTTAATTTTCCAGTTTTAATGCGTTACTGAATTTTGCAGCTTAGCTCAGTGTTACATCTTCTTTCCTGCCTCCCTACCTGACCGCCCTCCCTGTTGGATGCATCTGCTTCTGCACATGCAAGTCCTGGTCACCTATTCTGGAAAATCTTTCTGAAAGTGGGGAATTTCTGAAAGGATGCACTGATTTTGTCAGGAGAAATGAGTTTAGGGTATCTGGAAGGCCTTAAGACAAAGAATGAAATTCATCTGACCCCATTACAGAGCAAAAAGCCATGGTTTCCTAGTTGATTGATGAAAATTTGGAAATGTTCAAATTTTGGAAGCAATGGATGAACTAAGAGCCCCAGAATATGGAGTTGATTACTTCAAATTTCTGTGTGGATGGAAGAAATCCTGAGCCAAAGCTCCCAGAACTTTCCAGATCTTCAGCAGGAACATCTGAATCATGAAGATCCATGAAATATAGTCAGGTTCATACAGTTTTCAGCGTAACCTGCTGTGAAGTCAGGATTCGCTATACAGCCCTCCTGTCATCAGCCATGGGACAGTGTGCTTATTGGGACTGACTAAATCCATCAGCCTCAGAAGTCTGTATTCTCAGCTGGATGGACAGAAACCAACTTGGCAAGTTTTGAATCTTCACTTAACTTGGGTTTTAGGAGTTCACTGAAATAAAAACACTTACAGGAGAAAAAAAAAGATCTATTTAAGAATTTTTCAGAGGACATCCAGCTGACCCATAACACCAATATAGTCTGCTTAATACCCACAGAAATACGGTAATAATCAGGTATGGTTCTGCACTTCTCTGAAACAGTTTACACAGGTGACACCTCCGGATCAACTATATTTTCACATGCAAGGTCACTGCCTCCAGATGTCATGCAGAAGAGAAACATGGCCCCCAGCCAGTGAGTCAGAACTCTTAAATCATGTAGCTATCATCTCGCTTAAATCTTTTCACTTGCTTTTCCTACCCTTTTTCTGCCATGGTTTTGAAAGACACTTCTTCAGGGAAGATACCACTAAAAAATAAGATGACATCTCTGTTTCAAATGGGCATCCCAGATTTTCAAAAAGATATCTAATTCTCCCATAATTCTAATAATAACAAGTAACATTATCTTGACTGAACAAACGAATTATGTTCTTTTAACCCTTGATGGCACAGAAGTCAAAACATGTTTCAGCACTATATATATATCATTCAGTGAAACTGGATGGCTTTAGAAATGAAAGCATCAATAAAATTGAGGGAAAAATATCATGGGATAAGCCTCATGACAGTACCATGGTAACACTTCTTGCTGTACTACAGCTGAGTGCTAGGATTACTTTGCAAGGGAAATAGCTTTCATATCCAGACCATTCAATCAAATATTAAGTTTTATTGCCACTAGAGGCAACTGGGGAATATAAATAATAGGAAATGTTTATTATGCCTCTTCTGGTATCCTTAGTTATTAAGTTATTAAGCTATTGTTTCAGCAGTAACAATAAGCAATATGTGTATTTTGATTCTCAACTTGTTGGAAATTAGGTTTCACAGTAGTGTTTATGTATTAGTCTGATCAAATGCTGCATTATCTTCTATACTGCTTAGTGGTATTTATGTATTAAGCTTCTTTTTATTAAGTTTCTTGCTGAAATATGATGTATTAAGTAAAGGCTTCCCATAGTAAATGATGTAGGTTTCTTGGTAATTTCACTGCATTACCCTGCTCTGAATGATCTTATGAGCCTCATTAGCATAACATGAATTGCATAGGGAGTTTAATCTCCAGTCCTACACTTCTTTATGCACATCTTTTTCTCCCCATAACTTTTCATTACCACAGACTAGGAGTTCAGGCCAATCACAAAACAGGAAGGGGAAAAAACCCTGTTCCAAGATGAGTGAGTATAACAGCCTACAGGAATAATATCTGAATGTTCTCTCGATGATGGTAGCAAATAGGGGAATGGGATGAAATTTCAAGGCATACATACATCATTTTTACCTCCCCTGCATACTTAATGGCAGGAGAAATGAGCCAACACTTTGCCATAGCGCCATGAAAGAAAAGAGTGCAAAGACCCAGGTTCTTCCTACAGATTTTGTGCACCTCACTGAGCCACCCAAGTCAGGATCATAGTCCTGTGCCTCAGTGTGAGACAAACAGGCAATTATAGGAAGCAATGTAGATCCTATGAAGAAACCATTACAACAGAGCCTTTTGCCAGTGCGTTACCTTCAACTGCCACTGTGTAAGCATATTTTTTCATATCCATTTCTTCATATGGTTATATGGGCACATTAATTGAGACACTTGGTACCTATGCACAGACTTTTTTAAAAGACAGAATTCTTATGTTCTTTTCCTAGAGGCAGAGAAAATTACATTGGAAGAGATTTTGTATAGAAATATTCCATTATATGTTGTTCTGCTTCAAGGGAAGTAAATTTTTTTTGATGTTTTAAAATAAGTTTCAAATGAACAACTCAAGCCAAATGGGTTCAGAGCACTGAGCAGAAGGGTTAAATAAATAATGACTTAATTATGGATAGCTTTCATCTCTAACCTTAAGATATGATAGACTCTTACACCTGCACTTCATAATTAGAGAGAGGGAAGCTTAGATTTTGTTTGACTTTCCAATGACAAAGACCGATTTTTCTCAAAAACAGCTGAAGTTGTTACAGATATGATTGATCTTCTCTGTTACTAACTTGCCTCACTGCAAAGTAGTTTGGATCAGATCAGACATGTGATATCAATTTAAAGTGCTTCAAAAAGGTCCCTAAATGCAAATTTATCTTGTAGCTCTTAAGGTCCCCCAAGGCAAAAAGATCATTTTTGAGGTACGTAGCTGGCATTTCTTACAAGTGTTCTTACAAGAAGCCTCCATGGCTTAGTAGAAGCTGTTCTATCCTAGCAAGTAGTTATGTCATTTTCTAGAACACCTGTTTTAATATTTATGTAAATGGAAGTGGTAATACGTTTAGATATATTTTTTAAGGAGTTTGCTTTTTATATTTATAAAAGTTACTTTTTTCTTTTTCTTTAACCTGAAAAAGTACACCAAAAAAGCAACTCCAGAAACTACTTCGACAGGACACACGTCTACCAGGAGAAGAAGAGACAGACTCCCAGGTGTGAGTAACAAAAAAATACAAAATACAAAAAATAAAAAATACCTCTAAAATATATGCTATTATTTACTCTGATCCCTGAAGCATTTACTTAATACTGGTTACTTCATATATCTTTGTTTTGAAAATTAATTATACTAAATGTATGGTATTTTATTAGTGACCTGAGTGATAAGAACTTCTGAAGATTCCTCCCTGCCTGAGCCCAGAGCACACAACACCAGAGAACAGTTACCCTGCCAGCTGCGTGAAAATGTGCTTCTTAAATGCTCCGCATTTCAGAAATGTTTGGTGTTACCGCACTGAATGACATGCTACGTAAGACATGAATGTTTTGTTTCTGAATTTGTGAAGGGTTAGCCTAAATAAATAAAAACACTCTGAGTTTTCAATTTAAGGTATGATTTCCTAGGAATTCATATCCTAATCTTTAAACAGAATGTTCTGCGTAAAGAGACTACAACCTGTCTTTTACTGGAAAAGTGCAACTTTGGGTACTTTTTTGTCATACCATTGTGATCTCTCAACTCACAGCATGTGCCTGTGGGTCTCTTTAGGGAGATAATGTTTCTGGTAATATGAGGCTATAAATGTTTATATTTGTCTAAACACTAGCACTGGAAAGGGAGCTGAGCCAGCACAGAATCTTATTTTACAGCCCCTCTGCACCCCAGCCTCGTGCCTTCTGGTTATCAGGCAACCTCTCTGTAAGAACTCCATGGGTTTATGTATTTAAATGCTGCAATTTCTGTAGCGGTGTATTCCAGAGCTTTTCAGATTCAACAAAATATAACTGAAACAGGGGCCAGTCCTTTCTCACCCTTTCTAACAAAAACAGTAAGTTTGTTATTTAAGTTATACTCAAATATACATATATATATCCTACTAAACTAAAATGTGTAACCATCTTCTACTGTAGGCTTTATTCATGTTTGCTTATGGATGTTTGCAGCTACCTGTGATTACATTTCAGGAAGACCCCCATATTCCACTTTAGAATTTACAATTTTTCTGTCCTTTTAAAAAAGGACTTAAAACATTGCTTTTGAAATACCCTCATGTCCCAATCAAATTGAAGTTTGTACTTCTCTGCAATCTAGCAAAGATTCTGTTATTGTTTTCATAATACCTAGTGTCTCATCCATCTTCCAACCACATGACAAAAAAAGCATCATTGTGGATACAGCTCTGTCACAGCCAGCGAGAGCTGTACCAGACCTGCTTCTGTCTTGTATTTGCACCATCAGTACCACAGTCATTCCTGTTTGGATTGGGTATCAGGGCAAATTCAGCTTTTGGTCAAGAACACACAAAACCAGAGCAAAATCCAGCTGCTATTTAAATTTACTTAAATAGAATTGCAACTATTTTCAGCAGGGCTGAGTTTAATCCAACATCTCAAAATCCAGAGGTTAATTCTAATTTAAAGATATGTAATCAAAACCATATTTAATTGGATGGTGGTCACATACTTAGTTAAGAAAAAATATGCATTACACATCCTGATGTTATAACATTTGCTTATTGTCTATGTGATATAGAAAGACAGAAGGGAGAAAAAAACCTGGAAAAAGATCTGGAAGTTTTCAGGGAAGTGGCAGAAACATTTATCAAGCCACTGACATGCAAACACTTGTCAGATACCTTGTCATCAGCAATTGGGCACTTTGCTAAGCAGACATTCCCTGGTATTCATTCACTGTGGGGACTTGCAACACATGACTGAAAAAGATCACATGGAGTGTCTGAATTTATTTGGAAAAACTTGAGGAGTATATAAATTCAGTCCAAAACAGAAATACAAAAGCATAAACCCATGAAAATATCATAGTAGATGTAAGGAAGAGGAAACAGAAATGTGTGGGTAATTTCACTGGTTGCTTCCCCTGGAAATAAAGAAGTGCAAATAATAGAGTATATATGAGCAAAGCCAGATAAGCTGTTTTGCAGGACAGTGATACACAGCTACTCACGCAAACAAGAGACAACAAAATCTGGAGCCACATAGCATCATTCAGCAGTGCTCAGCACCTGCAGAATCTAGCTCTTCATTTCTAGGTGTTAATACTTCTGCCCCTTTGCTTTAGTTCCTTGGGATTATTACTCATGACTCAAAACATCTCTGACATTTCACTTAAAACAAAAAAGATGGCATTTCCATAGATACAAACACTCTGCTGCAGGACCCATATTACTTCTGAATAAAGTCTTTGCTGTCTCTGTTATCTTTCTTTCAATAGGACTTTTTGTTAACAATTAAATTCAAGAAAAATATGTCTTTTCACCACTTGTCTTTAGCATTAGACTGTGTGCCATGCAGTATTATAAAATATGCTCTTCTCTGAGGAATTATTTCACAAATATATTATTAATCTTCAGTTGCCTTATTCCCAGCACACTTCCTATACTGTTTGTTTAACTGGTCTAAGTAAGTAGCAGTGGACTATAGAGATGTCTAGAGCCAGAAAAATATCATAAAGAAAAACATTTACATTACAAACAATTCATGACAAACACTAATGTACTGATACAAGAAAATATATGACAGTGTCACTCAAGGTAACAGTAGATCTTCAGTGGAACTACAGTGGTAGACAATTTCTGTACAGCATCCAAGAGAGCAATGTGTGGCGAGCGATGTGTTCATCAACCCTTTACTCCTGAATGGAAATATACAGTTAGGTCCATTTCTAGTTGGATTAACTACAGTTGGCTTTTGGCATGCATCTGAAATGAGACAAACTCCTGCCTTGGTATCAGCAATGCCTTACTCTTGCTCTGGTAAGCCATAACCAAAGGAAGAGTCAACATGATTTACAGTTCTTTTTGTGACGGCAGGATCAAAACAGATGCAAATGTTTCACTCTTCCACTTTCTGGTCTTAAAGAGTTACTCCACTGTCTGAACAAATACTAAGCAGAATGATAAACCCACCATTAAAGGAAAAAAGAAAGTTATAGGCTATTAAATTTAATTCTTTTTCATTTAAATGGAAAAATTGGCAGACTGAAAAAGGCTTCTGCCAATTCAGATCAACAGAACATTCGCTTTACAAGTCATCCTTTTGACAGCAAACATAAATGATATATAAGAGATTGTAAGTTGAAAAGATCAAATGTCATTAAGCTGTGCACTCAACGAGACAGCATTAGAAAAAGCAGCATGTGTATGTGCCATCATACCAACACGTAAATCACTCAAATTATACAACGATGTGGTAGCAGTTTCCCCCTTTTGACTACTGCTGATTGTACACATTTGTCTCCAAGCATGAACTGATCTGCATGATTAGATACCTAATTTATGCATCAAAAATCCCCAATTTTGGTAAAATCAAACCCGTTACATTAAAGAAAAAGAATCTTAAAGATCAAAACAGTATTTGGGGCAGAGATGTGCAGCACATTATAATACGCTAGCAGGGTGGTTATCTCCAGCCTTCATTAAATGTGCTGAATAGCCTTCAAACCTTAATTGTCATATTGTGATAAGTGCTTACATTCTTTGTTACTGCAGCAATTATTTGAAATGTCAGCTCCTCCTGCTATGCTACTGCAAACAGGCCTAAATAAAAAAGGAACTGGTCTTAAAAACGTGAATTATCTTTAAAATTGTTATGGGCAAGAGCATTTTATTCATTGCCAGAGTGGTTTTTATTATTACATTTTGCTGGCATTATACTTGAAACCTCATGTGTTATTGGAAACAATATCTTATTTTAATCTTATTAAGATAGATATCAAGTTGCTGTATATTAAAAAATTCCTCTGTATTTATTAAATTCTCAATTTGGTCAAACTCAGTCAGTACCTCACACTTTATTTAAAAATTAAAAAATAAAATGTATAAAATAAAAAGATTAATTTCTTTTCATCAAAATGATGTAAGAGAAGTAGAGTCTACTGGTAAGATTGCAGGTCAAAAGTCAGTACAGAAGGCTTCCTGCTAGGCTTTTTTCACTCATTATACAGCCCTGAGCAAGTTCCTTAATCTCTCTGTCCATCTCTATAATCATTTTATATATTGGGCATGCTAATAACTTTACAGCCAGTCTTTTTCAGTACTCTTAGAGAGCACAGATGGAAGTCATTATTCAGATGCAAATCATTGTTGTTTTCTTATAAAATCTACAGAACAACATGTGTTGTGATGATTTTAAGAATTTCCCAGAGAACTGAAATTGCCAGTCCAGCCACCTCTGACAGCTGAGTTACTTCACCTAGCCTATAGCCCCATACAAGTCCCGTTTCTTGGGAAGTGCCCTGATCATTTCAACCTCAGTGTGAAAAACAGTTCATTCCAACAAAATGGCCAGACTGTATTTTTTCATGATAGGCAGGACACCTGACTCTCAAGAGGGCAAATCAGACCACTAGAGATCTTGGCCATTGATTTAGGAAAGGTTGGTGGATTTGGATGAACCATGCAACATATATAATTAATACATGGTAATTATAGTGCACAACAGAACTGCACAGATACCACAGCCCATCCAACATCCTATTTCACTCCTGTCCTCATACTGTTCTGACACAAATATCAATCAAAACATCTCAAGTGGAATTTGATGGAAAAACTGAAATGGCCTCGTGTATCTTACCAGCTGTTAATTCAGTATTAACAACCACTTCTGTGCTCATAGCATTGATTTAAGTTTAATGCCTGTTGTTTACAATCTTGCCTCACATATGAAGTCTTTATAAATACAATGGAAAAAAATAAAACCAGAAATTTCTTTCTCTTGAATTTAAGACGAGGAATCTCAGTATTGTTACCCTAAACTTTATTAGCACCTTGGTGCTCAGATATGGCCCACTATAAAAAAAAGACAGCTATGAACCTGCCTTCAGATTAGTAATTCAGGTCAGGCTCATCCCTACTGACAGCAGAGCAGAAAAGACAGGGACTGGATTTTGAAAACAATGGTCCCAATTCAATAACCTGTTATTTTGGTCTTACATCAGTGGAACTTAGTGTAGTGCCACAAATTCAAGATATTTACATACATCTTTTTACAGAAAAGCATGGAATAATCTCAAAGTACACCCCTGAGGAACATGTAAAATTGCCACATCCTCCAAAAATTCATACAACCTCTCATCACGCATTACTAATGAGAAACAAGTCTAAAAGCACACATCTTCTCTCACTCAAATGCATAAAAATAGTACAGCCAATTTAAACAAACAAATTTTAGAAAACTGAGTAAAAGTCTCCATGTTGGAACATGTAATTGACTATATCACAGATTAGTATGTCCAGTGACATAGGAACATAATAAAGGTAAACTACAAAATCTTCATACTCTTGTCAGTTAATAATTCCCCCTAGAAATATTGCACAGGACCCGATTATAAATTAACATCAATAATTCAGTGAATCACAGAATCATAGAATCATGAGGGTTGGAAGGGACCTCGGGAGATCATCCAGTCCAACCCCCCTGCTAAAGCAGGTTCTCCCAGAGCAT
>BOSO01043245.1:0-10346 GCA_018403395.1 Gorsachius goisagi | reverse complement strand
ACTTCCACCCTTGAGATATTTGTAGGTGTTGATGAGGTCAAAAAAGAAGTAGTAACTCCAAAAATTTAGTTTAATGCTAGTGTCCTCTATCAGATGAACTTATTGTTGCCTTTTTGTAGAAGCCAATGGATGAAGAACTGCAGAATCCAACCTCATCGGACCACAGCTGACAAGAGGCAGGGGCCGTTGGTGCAGGCTTGAAGCGTATTTTAAGAACCGTTTTCTTCTCTGCCAGGAACCCAGGTGAAGGCAGTGGGATGGTAACAGCAGAACAGGGCCTCACTGCCACCAGGATGACCAACTGGAGCACAATCTTTTCAATCTGCTTTTAAGGCTTTTGTTGGTTTACTTGACCCAAGGCTGGGCATAGGCTGCACTAACGCAATCGCTTCCATTTAAAAGAGTTTTTTTACAAGTGCTGCAGAACACATGTAGAAATTGCCTCTTGTGTTCCTCCAGCTGCCACCTCCTGCTCTGGGTATGGACACCAAAACATACGGGCCTCACACCAACTCCCAGTTCATAGGTGCCAACTGTAATTTTAAGATGTGATCAAAAATTCAGAGTTAACTTTCTTGTTAAAAAAAAAAATTCTATTTAAAAAAACCCAACAAACTATTCCTTTGAGGAATTCAGAAAAGGGGATCCGTATTCTGGGTTTGTATCTGAAAGCAAGAAAATTTCTCATATTGTCTTTGCACTATGATTAGGAAAAAGAACGAAGAGCGCTACCTTCTGAGGAACTTGCTCCACGTCTAAAGCACTACTGGTTTTCAAACTTACACCCCAAGATCTTTCCTGTACGTGTAACAAGTTTGACTGATCTCAGCGTGCTTCAATAAAATCCTGGAAAAGACTGATGAAACAGGGATTGGAAAAAACAGAAAGAAACCACTAAATCATCTCACCTCGCCTTTTCTATGCCACGGGCATATTTTGTGTTGAACACTGTAACGACAGTTTGGTTAAGGAATATCCGACAACGTAACAAAGTCATAATGAAATTTCTTCTATTCATCACCTTATCTGTGCTGTACACTTTTTATTTTTAATTCAATGTTTAGCCATTCGTTCTTGTTGCATTTTATTCCCACACCAGATTAAGAAGCCTGGGTATCTATTTTCATGTGGAAAGATTTCTGTATTGTGATCAACTAACTTAATGTTTTTATTTTATATAATACTTATTTCAATATGAATGGGATAAGCCCGCCCCAACCTATATTAATTCCTCATCAAATGCTAAGCAAGTAACTTTATTTGGAGTTGAGGCCCATCCTTCTGTGCAGAATTGTGTCCTTAATAACTCTCTGGGCATTTATAACACAGACTTCATAGGATTTCCAGTTCTTACAGTTTCAAAGGAGCTATGAACACAAGAAGTACTTCTGGTCCTGGGATCAGAATGGCAATCGGGTCCAGCCCTGACCAGAGGGAGAACCGGTGCTGAGCTCTAGAGTACATGGCAGTTTTGAGAAGTGTGGTACAAATTGCAGAACTTCAGCTGCTATGCAAAATTGGACTCACATATGCACAAAACCCCATAAATAACTGAATAGACAGCTATATAAATACATATATATTTCTTTCTCTGGAGAACAGTCTTTACAAAACTTATTTCATTTTTTTTTTCCCCCATGAGAACAAAAGGAATACCTGTATTAATTTCCAAAACACAATGTCTTGTCTATCTTTTTAGCACATAAACCAAATAATTTACAAACAAAATCCCCCACAGGATCTGTGCTAGGATTCCGAGGAACTATGCAGACTTAACTCTTTTTAGTCACAGGGTTTAATTTTCTTAAATCATTTCTAGGAATATTAGCAAAGAAAAACAAGCATGAGAGTACAGAAGAAAATCATTTGTATTTTTTAAGTCACTGTTTTCACTGCTAGCAACACAGCGGCAGGTTCCATTTGCCTTGCACTAAGCATATCATGAATAATTCAGATTCTTGCTTTGTTCCCTAAATAGTTGACCGGGAATGGAAACTTTATTCATGACCGTATGGCCTTTTTCTAAGCGTGCCTATTTATTTAATAATGCACATCACAGGGGCCCATCACCTAGGTTGGCATTTATTAAAAATAAAAGCATTCAATAACTATTACTAACAAACGGCCACGAAGCAGGCACCTTCCCAGAGCTACCACCTTTGGCTCGCAAACAGCACTCAGCCAGCTATCTAAATAATTAAATGGTCTCAATCTGCGCTGCATCCGCGCTGGCTCCCGTAGCTTCCGACAGGGAACAGATTCCAAAACTGCTGGGAACATGTTCCTGCCTCGGCCACCAGCGTACCTGTAAATATTGCGAGCGCTCTGCTAAATCACAGCTGCCCTGTTGGAACAAGGAAAACTATTTCCATCAAAGGCGTACTGATGTTTTCATGGACTCCTTCTCATCTAAGTTTTAACTATCTGCCCACTGTCTCCCCTCTTCACGTTTTGGAAAACTCCTGGGTTTCACCCGTCCATAGGCTCCAGTTTGTCACTTGAACAGATCCAAAATGTGCGACTGCAGGGACCATAGCACAAGTTTTGGACAGTGGAGTCAAGGTAGCATACATCAAAACTTTGGTCATCTGGTCAACTCTGTATTATACGGGAGGATTACTGCATCGTTTGTCAGCTATACCCTAACTTCCAGAGGAAAGACATCCCAAGTTATCTTCTTTCTCCAGACCCAGATCTCAGCAAAAATACTTCAATTCATACAAACTCCTCTCTGAAGAGCTTTCTGAAGTTTGCTGGAGAGAAGTCAGCTTTTGATGGGGTCCTAACCCCGACAGCAATAGCGACCTTTTCCCTTAAGCCTCACACAACCCACTTAATTAGCCTGCTGGCTAATGGAGTTTGAGTGCCTAGCAAAGAAGGTAAAACGAACCAACAACCCCTCAAACGTCATCTGCTCAGTGGAAGATCTGAGGTCTGTTACATACATTCAACTTTCATGATTCTGACAGCACTGGTACAAGGAAGCCTCTGTGAAACTACAGAAAAGAAAGAAAAACATCGCAACCGCTGAAAAGATGAAATTTGTTAAATTTTCTCCATTCTGTTAAGTAACAATTTTCACAAAAGCGAAACAAAAACATTAAGTTGGTTGAGGACCAGAGATGGCTTTGGCAGAAAATGTCAACGCACACGCAAAATTCCCCAACGAGGAATAAAACTGAAGTTTCCAAGAGACAAGATTTCCAAACAGTTTTACCTCTTGAACACTTTGTTTAGATAGTGACATTTCAATCCAATTGTCAATTTTTATATTTTACTGGAAGAAAAAAAAATAATGGATAAAGAAAATTTCATCTAACTGGAATATTTCAACCTTTTCACCCTTGGAAAAAATAAGTCATAAAATAAGCGGAGTATGAGTCGGTATTTTAACTTGGACAGGAACTAGTTCATCAGGAAATCATATGCATGTAAATTTGTGTCAGTTATAGGTGTCCAAAGGAAACATCAGCTTATATAAAGGATGAGACTTCTCGCGTGTTGAGAGATCACCCGTTATTGAGACTCTGAAAATTCAGACATACATACAGGCCTCCTGCTTTATTTAACTTCTTGTCCATAAAGAATACGCTAGAAATTTAAAAAAAAAAGCCAACCAACTTGTTTAATTTTGAAAAGTCTAACGATGTACAAGGTTCAATATTACTGGGAAAAGCCCCAACTTTTCAATGCATTTCATATTTGTTTCAGTGTGGCAGCTACGCTTTAGAAACTCATCAGCTTTCAAAGAGAATTGAACTGAGAATAGAAGCCCCTTAATGCAAGACTACTGTAGAAGACTATTATTAAAGTGGATTATTATTCAGACAATATCAATTTCATTATCTCTGATCGATTCCTAGCAATGCTCCTTAGAAGCCTTCAGTTACAAATGCTGCATGAACTTAATATCGCACAACAGATTGCAGTCCTGCTGCTCCCAGTAAATTTGGTAACCGTCTGACTTATTAGCAGGCTTCCAGTAAATAGCTGTCGTAGGTGCTGACTGTAGGGAACCGGATGTCAAAGCACCACCAAAGAGGGCTGAGAAAACTCTTTCCCCTCGAGGCTTTGTTAATTTGATTTATGCGTAGAGGCAGGAAACTAATTGCTAATTGTTGCGGCGCATACCATGGAATTGCAGCGCTCCACGCCAACGCCCTATCTCAAGAGTACCAACCGACTTCAGTTTTACACTCTGCTGACGAGATGCATCCTAAACAGGAATTCGCAAGAGTTTGGTGCTTAAGAAATTTTACAGGAGACCTCTTTGACCTGTGCCACCATCTCCTCGGAGAAAAGAGCCACCCTCTAAGTAGACTTCGTGGCTGAGAAGTTGAGAGCCAACGCAGTTAACTCAGCAGGAGCAAACTCTTATGGTTGTTCAGGCAATTAGTAGATAGTTGGCGTATCTAGTGCTGCTAATTAAACTATTAAGGGGTTTTGTTCTGGAAGGTTTGTTTCTCAATATCTTTACGAGTACGTCGCTGAGATCGCTAGCCAAAATTGTTAATTCTCCTTGTATTGATTTGCAAGGACCCGGCAGCGAAGGACAGCTTTGTCCGATTCCTGAACCCTCTGGTATTTCCCCATGGGAAGCAACTGGCCTAAAATGAAACCCGGATGTCATCTCAGCAGGCCGTGGGCTTTTTGCCTTCCAATTCTTTCTGCTAGAAGAAATATGGTTTGGTTACATCTATAAAACTGATGGATGGCAACGTAAATAAGTCTTTTGCCTCTAAATACTGCCTTTTAGCCAGCATTAGTGTCAGAATCACTCAGAAACGTCTAGCCAAGTATTTCTCTTTCTCAGGTAACGTCAAGTACAGAGCCTACCACTCACCAAAAGTTTTTAAAAGACAGTGCTTTTCAAAATCCATAGATGTTTTGCCGTCTGTTCCAGTTTGTCATACTGAAACAGAAATAAACCCCTGAAAACTTGAGCTTTCCCAACAGCTACAGGCAAAGGGGAGAGCAAGGTGTCCTGGGGGCAGCCCAGCAAGCAGGAAAATTCAAGGTATCGTCAAGACCCTCCCTGATCCCTCCCTTAGCCCGAGCAGGCAACAACAAGGTACGTTAGACCTTTAAAAAGCAAATTACTCCCTCACCCATGCTGGCACAGCTCATTTCATCCTCTATTAGAAAAAGTAGTACTTGTCACCATTCAGAATTGCTGTTCTAATTGGGACTAAATTGCCCCACGCTCTTCAGCAGTCGCGGTAAAGAGGTAGATAGCTAATGGCCATGGAAATTGGTTCTCTCTCTAAACCCTAACCACACTTCTGCGATGATGGGTTCGAGGCAATGTCAGCAAGGTAATCTCTAATTCTAAACGCAGCAAGATTATGCAATCCAAAATTAAGTAATCAGAGCAAAATTCATTTAAACTCCATAGCCTACCCAAAACCAGTGTTCCTTTTTCTTCAAAAATCTGAGGTGCTGTGTCAACAGGCAGACGGTGCGCAGGAAAGCGCGCCAACCGGATAAGTTCAGGCATCGGGTCCAGCTAACGCAGAACAAGACTGCGACCCTCAGACCCTACGTCCCGCGTAACCTCTCAGCAGCCCTGAGCCATTCCCATTTTCCCCCCTCAAATTTCCACCCTGAGCCTGTGAACGTTCCATTGAAACAGATGCTGTACCACAAAAAAAGGAGCATTTATGAAAATAAAAAAACCCCAAACCAGTAATTAAAAAAAAAAATCTTCAAAAATTCCTAATTAGCTCATCTCTGCATTTTGTTATTCCACAAAATACACGTCCTGGAATGATACACTTAAAATACTGAAAAGCATCATTCTCAGTTTTCACTTTGATGGCATACGACGTCCATCCCAGGACATCGCATACGACACACAAATCCTCCCACCTCTCCTTTTGAGAAAAGGTCTCAGAGGTTTGGCAAGCTCTCTTTTATTTTCTTGAATCTCAAAGGCAAAATAAAATACTTTTTTTTTTTGTATTTTAAAAGAGCTTCTGAATTGGTGAGTTAGCCCAATTGTGATTTTCTTTCTCTTTTCCCTAGCACGGAACTGTATGTTGGTTTTGAGCAAGGAGAAGCGAGACAGAAGCCATTCATGGGGGATGTGACAGATAAGGAGATTTATCAAGGGGCTCATTACTTATTACGCCAATGTGAATATACAGCTTATTAGATCTAATTCATTACTATATCACTGGTGTATTGCTTAGAAAAATTATTTTAAGGCAACACTCTGTACTTCATTTACAAACTATGCAGTTATAATACAAAAATCAGACTTTACTGTAAATGATTTCCCAAATCAAACATCTAACAATCGATGTATTTTTATGGGCACCATTAAAAAAATAATCAACCGAGAAGAAAAATTGTTCTCAGCGAACCACATGGTGGACTTGAAACGTGTCCTTACAACGTTAAGTAAACCATAAGCTAAGACATGTCTTCAAAAAGGAAGAGGAATTTTGTAACCATATGCTGTAATTGACCCTAATAGGAATAAACTTACACCTTCTCCTTGTCAAGCACTATAGCAATATAATGTTTCCTTCTTTCATTTACAGAAAAACAAATGAAAGAACTAAGTTTGGCTAATTTAAAAAAAAAAAAAAAAAAAGAGGCAAATTGAACGAAACCAAAGAAAGTGATAAAACAGACAAGGCTTTCAGTACCTCTGAAGTACAGATATAACCTATTTTTTTCTTTAAAAAAAAAAAATAATCATATTTGACAGAAGTGGGTATCTGGAGCCTAAATTTATCAAGTCGCCGTTCCGCAGATATGGCTCGGGTCATCGGGGCATCTCTTTTCTACAAAAGGCACCTCCCCATGTTCTCAGAGCCATTCTTCGCCGGGGAGGGAGCAGGAGGACGAGCGGGAACTTTTGCTTGTTTGAGGTTACTCTTATCTTCTCTCCAAAGGGGCTTTGTACTTATAAATACACATTCAAAATTATCATGTGAATAAAGGGAATCCCAAGTGATTACAGAGAGCGTGGGAATGAAATAATTCTAGAGAGCTCGCTTAGCTCCCGGTTACCCAGGAACGTGCCAAAATCCGTTCCTAAAGATTCAGCAGGCAGGATTTCAGACTTGGTCTAACTAGATTTAATATTTGTGGGTTTTATGGCAATATAATAAATATCTGAGACTGATAGACAGGAGGGAATAGGAGGAGTTCCCACTGAGATCTGCTTTTTGCAATGCATTTTTCAACAGTCGCACCCTTCCTTTGGAACCAGAGGCTCTGCTCCTGCCACGGCTTCTCATTCCTGGGACAGCAAAGTCAATTTTGCCAAGCAGCAGCAAGTTTAATCCAGCCCAAATCTCCAGAACTGAAATCTTCCAAGAAGCTCTGGGCTCTCTTTGCTCGCTAGGTCTGTGTTTCACCGGCTTTACCCGATAAAAAGGTGTGTGAAGCTCCAGGGTTTTAACAATACCAATTACAACTGATCAGGGACAAGAAACACTTGGGGTATGGAAGTTTCTCACTTTCAGGAAAAAAACAAGTAATCTCCTTTTCTCACCTCACTGACACTTTTGTTTCTTTGGCCGTGACCGCGTAGGAGAGCAGTTGCTGTCTACCCTTCCAAAGCCCTTTGAAGAATTACGCTGAAGTTACAGATGGCACCAGGCACCGGTGACAAATCAATTCTTGCCAGAGATGGATTTGTGAGATTCTGCAGGTGATATTACCAGCTGGAAGAAGGAACAGCTATGCCTCCGAAGGACAGTTAGTTACAACCAGACGCATTACGAAGGGATTTAAACCTCCCCATTGCTCCAGGGGGGAGAAAAATGATAGGGAAGTAAGCATTTGAGTATTATATACAGGGTGAAGCTGAAATACAGGAGCTGCCCTACGGACTGGATGAAGAGCAAAGCAAAGACTCTTCCGTCTCTGGCTCCCCAGTCTTAATCATGGAAAAATGGATCCAAGAGGACTGTGAACCTGATAGTAACCGAGACATACGGTTGCTGGAAGGAATTACACAGTATAAGGCTACTAGAATTTTTAAAATAGCGTTTGAGAGACTTAACTGTTCTGATAAATAAGGTATAGCTAGAATTATCAGACATCAACACAACTCTCCGTTCTTCTTAACATTTGCTATTCAACAAGAATCTTTGTTTATGGTTAATTTACAGAAGTCAACGCCAAAATTATAACTTCCTATAAAATAAATAGGATAGCCCCACATTTTCCAAACAGATTAGGATTGTTTCATTTTTTACCTGGTTGTGGAAAAACCAAAATTGAAATAATTTCATAGAAAGTAAAAATACCACCTATTGAATGCTCAGCACTATTAAACACACAATACAACATATTTTCTTTAAGGTGGCGGCGTCAAATTGGACAGCAGTAGTTACTGCAGTATTAGAGGCCTTGGAGGAGCCTGCATTCCTGCTACTTGTGGTGCATTACCTTGTCCCTTTAGAGTGTTACCAAAGTTCAGTTTGCACCCAACTCAAGTGTTTCCCATTCTAAAATACAAAAGCTTAGCAACACGTGATGACCAAAATCTTGGTGGTTAGTGACAGTAATGATGGAGTCAGGGACAAAGCCCCCTCTAACTCCAGACCAAGGTGTCTCAGATTTTTTTCCCCCTTGTCTTTTCCTGAAGGTACGGCAAGAGAAAAATAAATCGCCCAGGAGGCAGAGGGGACACCACACAGCACGAATGGCACGCTCATCTTTAATTTGGGGAAAGACAAAGAAAATAAAAATCTACTCATTGTATAGCTAACCCGCATCTAGCAGATGCACAACGACAGGATAAAGATACACTTCTTTAGCATTCCCCTTTTTATATATGGTGAGAAGTAAAAACCAGCTGAATTTTCAAGGAACTTAAGTGATATTAGAAATCTGAATCCCATTTTAAGAAGTAGCTTAAAAATGTCAGTTTTCATTGAATATTGGGCTCGTTAACTTTTGAGAATTCAACAGCGTGCTTAGCAAAACTGTTGGGTGTTTCTGTAGTTTTGAAAGGCTGCTTCTTACGACCTTAAGCATTTATCATAAACTTTAGAGACTTCCACATCTCAACACATTCATCACTTTCGAAAACAGGACTTTTCCTATTCTAACGATTATATTCCGGAGCCGTAGACACATTCCACAGGGAGCAAGAGCGTGGACTCAAAGCACAAATGACCGCTCTCCAGCGCTGCCCTCCTGACACGCGCTCTCCAACGGGGCTCCGAGAACTCAACCTCGCCACGGAATCTCAACCTAGCTCTCCCAGGAGATAGCCTGCTTCCAGCCTATAAATTTTACCAGCTTTGCCCCATCTGTGCTGCCCTGGTAAATTCTGCTGGTTACGGCTATAATTTTAAACAGTGCCCGAGGTATTCTGTATCTCGACTTCTACCTGCTCTCTCTTTTGGATGTGGGATTTACGTCCTTTTCATATTCACCCTGAAGGCTTGTGGGAGCTAAGTCACACCAGACTTAAACTAAAACCTTTTCACATATCTTCCAAAGGAAAACTGAAGTGATATTCACGGCCCAAGCAGATATAATACTGCTAGATTCCTATCGGCTCAGAGATGTTTGCAGAATTACGCCTGGTTTTACCCGTGCTGACTCTGCTCATCTTATGAAGCAGGATGTTCCTCTTATAAATATTTATCTGAGCAAATTTAGTATTCGGACTCCTAACATGTTAGATTTGCTGATTGAATACTATTAACAGCATTTGTCCCAATTTTTGTCAGCCTGTAAAACCCTGCAATGAGCGGGATAAGGAAAACTCTTCAGGTTTTTGTGGTGACTCCTTTCCCCCTTTCAGGCACCTTTGACAACTTCACTCCTCCTGAAACCTCTGAAACATCAGGAGTAACCTGATTTCTACTTTTTATCATCAACATTGTAAGCACTGCCCTACAGGGGGTGGGGAGAGGCGTTCAGAAAGGCTTGCAGAGAGAACCTTCACTCAGGCTGTATCATTAATTAGGCAACTTGGCCAAGGCCCGTAATTACACGGTGCTAAGTCGCACTGAATTTCCGTAGCACTGATGTTTTACAAGAAGCAAGGTGCAAAGTTGAAGGAATAACAGCCAAGACAGTGACTTTTCTTACCTAATGACTTCTAGCACGTCTGCTGGGAAAAACACTTGCCATGGCCCCGGGTGATGGAGACGCCAGGACCGACAAGGAGTAGCACAGGGGTTCTCACCAAGAGACATCACTGGAGGAGCCGGATGGGAACGCCTGGATCTCCCATTTCAGCAAACTGTGCAGACAGACTGCTGTTACCCTACCTGGTCCTCCGTTCCTAACATGGTGTGCCGTCTTTGGCTGGGCTAATTTTCTTCCCAGTAGCTGGTTGTGGCGGTTTGACCCTGGCTGGGTGCCAG
>BOSO01043236.1:0-16542 GCA_018403395.1 Gorsachius goisagi | reverse complement strand
TAGTCGCTTAGTCGGGTCGGTCGGTCACAGGGAGAGTGATCGCTGCTCGGGAACTGCTTGCGGCTCGGGGAGTGATCGCTGCTCGGGACGGGCTGGGCATCAGTCGGCGGGTGGTGAGCAATTGCATTGTGCATCATTCGTTTTGTATATTCTGTATATTCTCTTATAATTTTCATTATTACTATTATTATTATTTTCCCTTATTAAACTGTCTTTTTCTCAGCCCACGGCTCTAACCTTTTTTTTTCCCTTCCCAATTCTCTCCCCCATCCCACTGAGGGAAGGGGGATGAGCGAGCGGCTGCGTGGTGCTGAGTTGCCAGCCAGGTTAAACCACGACACCTCTGATGCCTCTACGTTTCGGGAACAGAAAGCCAGTCACATCTGCAGAGCCAAAACTGCTGTACAAAATTGCACCTCTGTGAAACCCAAACCTGAACGTTAGCAGCAGTTAGGACTAGGGGAAGTTAATGCAATCTAAATTTAATGCATGCATCTATCTCCCTGGTCTGTCGTTGTGCAAAACCAAGCGGCAGCGGGCTGAAGGAGAATAAAGAGCCAAACCCCGCTTGCTGTATGCACAGTGCTAGCCTCCTTGAAGGTGGTAGGACTAATGGAGTGAGTAAGGTGAACAGAATGTAGCGCAAATATTTTGCTTTGAGTTACTTGCAAATACCATGTCATGAAAGGGGAATTTCACACCTCACTTATTAATATTGTAGCCAAGAAATAAGAAATACATTTGCCTTCAGCGGACTCAGTTTTCCCAGTTGCTGGTTCAGCTGAATCTCCCCTAGAACAATATTTATATAGGCCCTACAAATGAAGAAATGTCTTATCCAGTCCGGATGTATGAATTTCAAGATGCCTTTAATACCCAAATCAAGCTGTGTGTCTTCACAAAGAAAACTACACTATTTATGATGGCATATATGTGGAATTTAAGGAACCTAGAGATTTGTATGAGGAAGTGAAATGATGGTAACACCTCTTTTAGTCCTTGAAAGACGGACTGTATGCACAACAGATGTCTTTTCTGTGAAACATTGTTCAAAGGGGCATTGTACTGCTGGCCCCTGTTTGATTGCCTCTAGCTATCATCCCAGCGAACAGGAAAGAGGGGCTGTGAAGCAGCTCAAGCATGTATACACCAGTAGTAGATAAGTAGTAATGAAACCAAACCTTCCCTTTGCAACACGCAAAAAATAAGCCGTTTTACCATGTTATTTTAATAGGAAATTATCAATTACATTTGTGTTTGGGGCATGCTAGGTAAGACGCTGACATGCCCACACGCTCACATTTTCTTCCATACATTTTTTTAAGATGTCACAAAAAATGATGTGTGTGTCAGAAAATGGTTTTATCCTCATCCCCCAGAGATAAAAGAATTAAACCTTCCTTTAAGCACCAATGAAATCTGAAAGTGTAGGAAGAAAGATCCATTTGCTAATAGTATATTTTCCATGTCAAAAGTTGTGTTGAAAAAAATGTATGTATGTATATATTCAGCCCCACAAACCTTTGCAGATCTTTGTTACCCTGCAGTACACTGAAATATTAACAGAAATTGCCTTTGCCATTATTTCCTGTTAAAATGCTGTAAGGATGCTCATTCTCCTGGTATTTTAGCGAACAACAGAAGATTCTCCTCCTGGAAATGAAAACGATTCTGTTTAGTTCTGTTAACATCCTAAGGGAATCACGCATGATAATATTTATTTCTTCTGGGAGACTTTCTAGATGCAAAAGGACAGGGCTTGGCCACTGGGCAGTGATAGAGGGGCAGCGCTGAGTCCAAGCACCATGCTTTATGCCACTTGCTACAGTAAAAGCATTTTTTTTTTTCCTGTAGAGCAGCTATTACGCAGTGTAGAGAGTATAGAGACATACAAAGCTCTCTCCAGCTTACTTCCTGATACTCCTCCCTCCCATTTCAGCCTTTTTCAAATTGTTTTGATGAAAACGTATTTATTCCTGCTTGCAATTTTTGCAATTTTCAGTACTCGAGAAGGGGTACTAGAGGATGAAATCCTACCAGTTTCATCTACAGATCAGGTACAATATTACAAGCTTCTTCAAAATGTTTTAATATTGACCAGGAACACATATTTCTGGGCAAGATTTGTCTCCCCTTAATACCTAAGTGATTTCATCTCTTTTTGAAACTTTACGTAAAAATTTGAGGGTTTTTAAAGTACGTTGCTTATTCCCTGGAACTGGTAGTGTTTGGCAGCTTTTCCTGGTAAGTGGCAATTTCCAGCACTGAACAATTTGTGATATAATTCTGGGCTGAAAGCAACCTCTACGACCTGAGTCAACATAAAAATTTGACTGATAACACTTATTAAAAGGTAGATTGTCGGGACTTAATTATATTATGTCTGTCTTCCCGCTTCCCATTTGCTGTCAATTGTAATATGCTGAATCGTAAGGTTAATGGGGTTTTTTTAAGTCTGCTTTGAGGCTTTTGTAGTTTTTCTTATATTTATGCTAGCCTTTTCCCTTAATTATCTGTAAATTATTATTTTTGGCAAGGCTGCACTTTTCCATCGTGAACTGTTTACCTTCCAAACAGTCTTTGCTTCCTCCTTATCTGTGCTGGCTCGTTGATACTTCCTACTCCAGCAGCTCTTTTCCTCCCCTCATATCGTGCACGAACCTTCTCCTCCTCGCCAGCCGTATCCTCACCTTCACAGCTCACTTCTCTCTCTCTTTCTCTCTCTTTTTCTGAATAACAAGCCGTTTCCTCTCTCATTTCCTCCCACAGAAGATGTTTTTGGTCCGTTCCCAAAAAAAATCCCTGGCATTAAATAATGCCCATTCCTGTCTTTCCAGTGGGCAGGCTTCCAGATGTGTCTCATCTGGCCGGCAATCTGGGGGCAGGTCTGGATGAGGAAAGCACATTCATTGCTCAGTTGGCATTCCTGGCATCCCTGGGCCGTGGGGACAAGCCTGGTGGTGCTCGTCGCCCCCAGCAACAGGTTCTCCGGTTCATGTTTTCAAATCAATTGCAAGAAGTCTGTTGTGGTATAATATGAAACCAGGGCTTCCTTTTTTTTTTATTGCAAGTGAAAAGGCTATTACACTGGGAAGGAAAGTGCTGAGTCAGCTATATTTACACGGCTAAAATACATTTCTCCATTTATTGAATGGTAAGTGTGTTATCCAATTACCTTCATATCCTTAACAAAGTTACAGGTCACTTGGAAATAGGTTCAACGGTTCTGGGCAGAACTATGAAAGATCTCTGAAGTGGAGGATTCCTCACAGATAGAGCTAAAGGAGATTGTCTTTGAAAGTGTATAGCTTTGAAAAAAATTGTGTTTACTCTGCTTCGTACTGTTTTAAGCAGGTCTATTTTGGTTTTCATTTAAATGGCTAAAAGGAATTAAAATTTCCTAAAAATTAATTAAAGAAAGTACTGTTTTTCTGATTTCTAGTTCTGAAATTTTGTTTAACTGGCCATCTCACGGAAAGTATTTAGCCTTTTTCCCTATTGATTTAAATCTGTTAATTTACTTAATAAAGCTAATCCACAATGACTAGGTAAATAAGGAAATGAATAAAGCAAGGCTCTTACACAACCCAAAATGCACCTTTAACTTGACTGAAATGTTACACTTACAGCGTTAAGCTGTTTTGATCTTCACCTTCAGGAAGCCGACAACTGAAGACCTGAGTTTATGAATAAATTATCACCAGGTAGACTTTCCTGTGAACTTCCAGAGCAGCAACAACTCCATCGCAACTACGCCTGTACGTGCTCAGAATAAAATACAGGTTGATTCGAGATGACTCTTTCCTGGCAAAGAAAGGGAATCCTTCACCCACCCACTTACTGTTGGGTAAGGCTGGAGATCCAGTGGGAAAGTTTAGCACCAAGGGTGAGAATTTGTCTCCATTTGCCCAACCCTTAGGCTTTGCCCCACAGCCAGCACCCCGCCATCAGCACCACTTGTTGTCCCCCGCCCCAGATGTCCCCCTGAGAAGCATGCCACCACCCACCCCAGAGGATCTCACCAAGGATCTCCTTCCTCTCACGTGGGTCCATCCTGTGCTCAGCAGGTCTTGCGGAATACCATGCTCCTAAACAAAAACATTTCTGAGTAACAGTGCAGCTTGATTGGTACCAAGACTTTGTAAAGAAATGTACTGATAAAAGAGTAAATTCATGAGGGGTTTGAGACAACTTCTACTATGCTCAAGGACGGGATGGGGGAGGGAGGGGGGGTATTTTTTATGAGAAGAGTTGTTGTACTTCCATCATATGGGTTCTACCCTCCAAGTAGTCAAGCACTGTATTAATTCATATTTCCTGGAATGAGACTTGGTCCCCAAATACCTTCAGAAGATGGCTACTTTATCTGAAACAACAAGTTTCGGATATCCCAATTAACAAGGGACCTGAAGTTAAAGCTCAGTTACCAGATCTTAAAGTGTTTAAGTCTCGGTTGCAAACAGCTCGTTTTAACAAATAAAGGAGAAGCAAAGACTGGCCAGGAGGCCAGCTTTGATCCCAGGCTTAACTCAGATGGTTGCACCCTTGTAAAACCAGTACCCCAGCCAGGTGCATCAGAGTTAGAGCCTGTAGTTCAGTGAAACAATTTTTACTGAAAGAAGAGAAATGACACATCAGAATGGCACAAGTTCTGATGAATGATGAGTTTGTGTTTCACTGTTTTCTCAAAAGCAACATGGATCACCTTGTCTAAGCCCTTTTTTCTCCTCGCAGTTTTGATGGTATCCTTCCCATGCATAAACCAGCCTGAGGACCCTGAAACACATTCCAGAGGTGGGTCAGACTTGGGCCCATACATTTTTGTAACAACTGGGTTAAGCAGAATTTCAGCAGGTTCATACGAGCCAGCTGTTATATTCATGCTGGCTCAGGGTTTAAATCTTGAACTAGGAAATACCTCTGGTACCATTTGTAAAAAATTACGAATGTTTTTCCATCATTTTTCTGGCTTGAGAATTGCACTGAGTACCCTTTTTATCTCCATCTCCCATTACTTTTCTAATTCTTCCTGAAGATACAGACTTGAAGTCTTCAACATATTCACATGGCTTTAGTGAAAGACTGCAAAATCAGTCCCTCAGTGCCTACTGTGTCCCATTATTTCCAGATGGGTTTTTCTCTCTTTTCTTTTCGTTCATAAGCAGGGTTATATAAAAAAAAAATATTTAGCATTGCAGATACTAGAATCATTTTTAAGCAGTGCCTTCACTTTCAAAACATGGTTTTCTGGATGCTCAGCTGGTTACCTCAGCATATTTAGAAGGATCTAATGTAACACTCTACCTAACCTACAGATCGAGAGGCAGTGATTTGCTTATACTTGTCAAAAACTCCTATCAGCACCATTTCCCACAGGACTAGTTAAAATGAGACAACTTCTGTGACGTTATTTTCTACCTCTACTTTCTGATTACACACAGGTCTGGTGTTCTGGCTGCTGTACACAGCTCTCTGAAAAACATTGCCCTTGCTCTTGTTCTACGCTTTCTATGACTGGATGCACTCACGTTAAGCATACCAACCTTTATCTACATCTAAAGAAGAGCGTTTGTGTCTCATCAGCTGTTTAAACACGTATTTCATCTGTAAAAGCCTGCACATCATCCCCCTTTTCTCCTGTGCATTTGATCCTCTTTCCTTTAAAGACTGTCAAATTCTATGAGATATTGGTGAGGAGAGGAAAGAGGGAAGGAGAAATCCTGTCCAAAATCTGTGAAAAACGAGTTATTTAAAGCTCTTTCTATCATTTCAAGCCTATTCCTTCACATGACTTCTCTTCAAGTCTGCTACTGCTTTCAGCTTTCTCCAAATTACCCACGATGTCTTTCTTTCCCACCGCTTGCTTATTTCCCCCAAGGCATCCTTGCACCTATCTCCCTGTGCAGATTCAGGTCCCAATGGACTTACAAACTGCACAGTGTAAGAGGTTAAGAAGGACCACACTGACTTGAGCAGTTCCTTCTCCAAGAGCAGCCAGACTCCTACAGACAGCGTCCAGCAGGGTAAGGAAGGGCATCCTTCAACACGTACACACAGGGCTCAGCCTCCAGAATCACCTGGGTGGCTCTGAGACCTGCATATTTCAAGCTTTAATAGCCATTATCAAGTCAATCCCCAGCAAAATTCATCAAGTTCCTCTCTAGTATCCATTATAAGTTTGGGCTTCACAGCACTCTGAGGCAATGAGCTCCACAATTTTGTGGTAAAGATAAATAATGTATAATTCCGATGCTTGAGTAGTTTCACTTTAACTAATAGTTTAACTATTCTTCCTTTCTCCTCCCACACAAACAATTCGAAAACTTTCACAGTAAGGTTTTTACAAATATAATTCCAAAGCATTATCACCACCCTTTTATGTGTCATCAAAACAAATCTTTTTTTGATCCCCTTTGATGTACAAATTACATGTGAAAAAGATTTCTTTGTCTTAAATGTAGTAGGAAAAAAAAATATTTTAAAACTTTATTGAGCAATTTAAAAAGGGAAAAATCCAAAGGCAATAACATAATGTTTTGGAGGACACATCTGTTTTGCTGTACTCTAATTCAAGTGTCTGATTCAGGTGTTATTATCCCCGTGACAGAGAGAAGATGTAACAGTGGTTGTATGGAAATACCTGGCTGTGTGGCAGCCCCACACACTTTCAGCAGTTCCACAGGTAAGATCCAAGTTCCCATGATGCCAACACAAACTGATGGCTTTCAAGAGTTAGTCTAAGAACAAAAGGTTTGCTGCAGGAGCCAAACAGCAATGCATAGAAACCAATGAAATAGTAATTAATTCCCATTATTACATTCGAACTCTGGTGTCTGCCATACCTCCTGCTTTCGATAAAGGGGAATAAATCCATTATACATAAAGTATCTGAAAAGGGCAGAAAAGAAGAACGCTGGCCACTGATGCATAAGGATGCGTAAGAACAGACATAGATTAAATTGCCTGCTCGGGCCCTGATAGTGGCAAGACTGCCAAAGTTGCACGAAGTCTCAAAACAGACAACTTACCTTGCGAGTAGTTTCTACAAAGTTCTAGGTTTAAGTGACGTCCTATAACACTCTCATTTTCTCAGTTTTAGGTGTTTTTATTTAATGTTATTGTGGGTATTCTCTTAAAAAGTTTTCTTCCCTTTTTGGTCTGTTGGTGTTTATGCAGCACTGAACAGTAAGAAGTTTTGCATAAGGACAGGAATTTCTCCATTTGCTGTAAGTTTTCTGCGTTGCAGTTTCACTGATGGGCCACTTCTTTACCTTAAGGGATTGACTGCCTCTACCCCGTTTATTGATGTATACATGTTTGTACTTTCTAGTCATCCTCTGCATCTGGAACTCTATGCTTCATAAAGTCAATGAGAGTTTTGCCGTTGACTCCAGGGAGAACAAGATCAAGCTTTAATTCATTTTCCCTCTAATCTAATTGATCTTTTCAGTCTCCCCTCACACTGTCACATCAGATCTTCCCAAACTTGTCATTATTTTCACCACAGCTTTGTTGCAATTAGTTCCGTGATTGGTAGAAAAAAATCCCCATTTATATCTTGTGCGGGCTCAGTAATCCACCCACAGCTTGTTTTACGGAAGTAGTATCACTTTGCTTTTATTTTGATCTCTGCCTGAGCCCCTTTCCAAGATATTCTTGAGTTTTATTATCATAATTTTAGACAAGAGAAACTCAGGCACAGAAGAGTTATGTGATTGATCCAAAGTTTCTCTGCAAGTCAGCAAATCAAACAGAAACATATCCACTGCATCAGGCTTACATCTTCTCTACTCCTTTAGAAACAGGACTAAGTTTCCTTGAACCCTGTTTTCCCTCCACTTCATCGATAAAAGGCATGAATAACACAGGTAAACCAACTAAGTTCATTTACAATGATGTACTAACTAAACTGATCCCTGAAACCGGACTACTCCTCCTCCCACCAAATACACAGTGAGTTTTTCCCTGTGGCGCTGTGGCAGCAAGGAACTGTGACAGAAGCAAAACTGTCCTCTAATTTCAATGTACATTAAAAAATCAAGGAGTGTATTACAATTTTCTGTGCGCAGAGTTGTGCATAAAGCTTTTGTCTTTAGACTGCATGTGTCTTTTCAATCTTAAAATTTAGAAAATATGTATAACGTGGGCTTGGGGCAGGAGGTAATGAAGTGCTTGAATTGTAGTGGAATCATTTTCCTTATCACCAACTACAGAGTCAGTCCATTAGTTGGCTGCCAGCAGGTCCAATCATGCTAAATCCATGTGTATTAATGGATTTGGAGTAAAGGGTCAGGAACCACAGAAATTCAGATTTCTTCTTTCCTACCCCCTCTGTGATTAGTGTGGATTTAGCACCTGGGAAAACATCCTTAGCTTTGCATCAGTTTGTGTCGAAGGGCGGCGTGGCCCAAAACATGGGCAGTAAAAATTGCTTGGCCGTTTTGAATGGAACATAATTTACAGAAGTATTATGCAGCTTATTGAAGTTTTTTTCTTTAGTTTTGCTCGCAAATAGAGCAAATACAGCAAAAGAGGTAATAAGCAGCATCTGCTTGGCAGTTCTGCCCACAGCTCTCTCTGCAGTGACAGACAACGGCTGATAGATGTGTGGCTGATGGCACCGTAATTGGGTACCGGTGCTGGTAGCAGCCATGGGATGCAACGAGTGGGAGCACAAAGCACGAGCCCTGGGAAATGGGACGAAGCCGTTTATGATAAATCCACTGCATAGAAGAATGTGAAAGTATGCATGTAACTAAAAATATTTTTAATCAAACCCCCAGATGTTGTTCGGTATGGTCCAGGATTACAGCATGTTACAGATTCATTGACTTGGCCTCCATCCAGCGCCGGAGACAGCGATGCCTGAGCACCGGTACGGGTAATCACCGATTTGGTTTCTCCTAAAAGGGAGAACTTTTTAGCTCCAGCCAGAGTTCCTAAAATTTCTAGGAATGTGAGTTGCTATCACCAGTGTGTCAGATTTGGGACCAAATCCAAAAAAAACCAACAGCGCAATGTCTGTTCATTCCTTCCTTTTAAACCACGGCCAGAGGAGAGGTGGTTTTTCCCTTCTGCCTCTGCAATAGCTGGCTGATGGGACAGCCCACCCCACCTGAAGTCTATCTTCTGCCTCTTGCATTCAAAGCCCTTCTCCCTGAGAAAGTGCCTTATCTGCCATGCAAACCCTTATTCAGAATATTTTCCGCTCTTCTTATAAAAGTAGGCCCATCACCCAGAATAAAATTAATCAAACCAGAGAGTAAGAGGCAAAGTGTGACAAAAAAAGGAAAGAGGAGAAATTAGAGACAGCCAAAAGCAGCTCACCCATTAGGATGCTGTCTGGAAAGGATCCTGGTCCAGTCCATTCTGTAAGGAGTTTATTTAGTTTACATGAAACAGTTTGGGGATTACCATAACATAAGCATGAAATTGGCTCCAAGCTCCTCATCACTGCAAAAGCCGAGGAACTTGTGGGCAAAAATGAAAGCAGAATATTAGTCTCGTTAGGAAAATATAACATAAAGCAGTTACAATTAGAAAACTCAGATGCTATATTCGACTGAAACATTGGCATCAATTTTAGGACCATCAGGTTGGATTTAAGCACGAAATGTAAATCGTAAATTTGCTGATTATGACAGAATTGTAAACACAAAAACAGGGAGATGCTGGTGGGCCACCAAAAATCCCATTCACCTCCTCACATTGTATTTTTTCAATTTATTTTCATTTGTGGATTAGACCTTCACGGATAGCTGCAATGGAGAGATGGCAACTGCGAAAGGGAAGGGGAAGGAGAGGGAAGGAGCAGCATGCTGATAAATGCAATTTTATGGAAGACAAGAAACATTTATTTAGAAATCTTATAGTTAGGAAGCAATGCAATGGATTACTGGGAAGGTGAACAGAAAGAGTAGTTAGGAGAGAATAAAGTCCAAGGGTTTGTAAACACTTCAGGTGCATCCCCAAAGTAGGACAAACTACTTCTGTCTAACCTGCCCTTAACACCTCAGCATGTTATGGTTGTAGTAACTTCCCATAAACACCACCAAAAAAATGGCCTTTTCCCTGTATCCAGCCTGATTCCACCTATCTGCAGCTCAAGCCTATACCTAATTTTTCTAACCTCTGTGTTCAGGCAGGACCAATCTCTGTGCTCTTTTGTACCAGGCTTTTCCATAAGGGAAGGCTGTGACCATGTCCCTTGGCAGTCTTCATTTCTATGGGCTGAACACCCTCAGTTCAGGGTTTCTTCATGGATTATGTTTCCCTGACCTTGTTCTTGCTCCTCTCCTCTGGACTTTCTCCAGAGGCCCTCAGTCATGTAGTGTCTGAAGTGAGATAAAGGATGACAGCAGAAGCTTCATTAATGCTGGGTGGAAAGATGACTTCATGGGAGGGATCCTAGATATTTAAATCATCAGGTCCCTCTCTGAAACCGAGTCTCCAAATATTTGAGGTTCACTCATTACAATTCATGACAGCAAATTCAAAGGCTGAAGATAGAAAGCATTTATATGCATGTGTATGTTCTGTCTGATATGCAACATACAGCTGTTCTGTTTTATGTCTGAAATAAGGGGAGAAATCATAACAGAACTACTCCCAGCAAGCATAATGAATTCCCTGACACAGTGGGTTTTTTTCCCTGACAAATAGGAATTTACTAAAAGATGGTTTTCAGACTTAAAAAAAAAAACAAACCTGTCTAATTAATGTGACATACACAAAAAGTCAGCATGCTTGCATGAACTTTGCCAAGCCTGAATAGAACTACTAGTCCATAAAACTAGTCTAGCTGTTCAACAGAGGCCAGTTTAGGACTTTACACAGAGAAGTGTTGCCACAAAAGTAGACGTAAAGCAACAAGAGTCCTCTATTGCCACTGCCTGTTAACCTCGCAGTCTGCTCTTCTTTGCTACCTATTTATTATTTACATGATCTGTACAGTCTTTCCTGAAGATTTCAGAAAAGTCTTTGTGGCTTCTACCTCCTCAGAGAATTGTTTCTCCATATTTTCCCCTCACATGTTGTGACCCAGTCCGCTTTCATAAGGTCATTCTTTCATTTCAGCGACACAAATTTTCTGGTTTGCCTGTTTCTATGAAAAGCAAAACATGAAAACCTTTTCTAACTGATCGCCTTTTCTTTGTGTAAAAAAAAAAAACAACAACCCAGTCATTATTGCATATATCAAAAGGCTTTAATTTTAGTACAGTAACATAGGCACTGTCACCCAGTAGAGAAGGGAAATTTAAAATTAAAGCACAAAGAGTAATATGGGCCCAAACCACACTGCGATGAATCTTTCTTGCACTGAACACGATTCCTCTAGCGGTACAGTCGTCCCTGCTTAACTCAGCTTAGGAAGTATTATTCTGCGCGCAGTTAAAATACTTTCACCTAAATTCAGATTAAAGGGTCTCAGTGCTGCAGACCTTTCAAGCGCGCGTCCATCCCACACCAGCATAGTACTCAGTCCTGAGTACAGGTTTGGAGTTTGAGTTTGCACGGCTTTGTCGAAGAGGTGGTTAACTCATGCACGTGTGCAAACTGAGCTTCCGTCCTGGTGCTTCATGGAATAACAATGTGAAAATTTACAGGCTGAAACAAAGCCCATGGAGTCTTCGCAGAAAATTTTGTCTTGACATCACTGTCTGGAGAAATCCTTTATGCACCAAAATACAGTCCCAAAGAGGTGGAAATATAATGATAGCTGATGAACTTTTTTTTTTTTTCCAAATGCTAGTTTTCGTGTTTCAAATATAGATATGCTATTGTTTCAGCTACTATCAAATCTGTGTTTTCCATCGTGATAGCATTAAGTGTTAATGTGGGAATAGTTAAAGAAAGCACTTTTGTTTCCACAATTAGAAAGTTCCCAAAGGCAGATACAATCACTGTGGTCTTTTGGGGATTGATGTTCAAAACTAGTGAGATCTGTGGCTTCTCTTGAAGTTGGGCTCACAGTACAGTAATATATCATAGCCAATTTATCCTTTTAACATCCTCTGAGATTCAAGAGAAGTTTTCTAAGCACTGAAAACAGTAAGAAAGTAAAATTCCATTCCTAAAATTTCCACCATTGCAAGTGATTTCCAGGAGTGTGGAAAACAAAGTAGAGCACTTACCCGCACTATCAAATGAGCATATTTCTCTTTCACACGAATATGTGAGTATGTAAGTGTCTGAGTATGAACCTCAAAATTCTGGGGTTTTTTGAGAAAAAGTTTTTGTGAGCCAATGAATGGAATATGCTGTTACATTTTTTTTTCCCCCTAAAAGTACGTTTTAGGTGGCATGAAGAGGAAAAGGCATGTGATGCTTAATAACCAAGCAGGGAGGAAAAAGTCTCAAAAGCTTTTTTGGCTCAGTTTTCCTGCTCAGCTGCAGAGCAGGTAGGTTCTTCCAGACTCGCGGACCGGTCCTTCCTGCAGCATCCACCCTTTGACCAGGTGTCAGTCTCTCTTAATGAGCAAGATCTGAATGTGCAATCCAAGTTCAGTTGACCCTTGGCTTCCTTCACCATTAAACCACTCAGTTTCATGAAGCAGTGGTGGCTTTGAAACCTGTACCGCTGATCTTCAGGGACAGGGGAGAGCTCATCAAACTCATTGTACTCGACAGCCTATTCTAATCAGAAAGTTGAAACAGAGTCTTGTTGTTGAATTGAAACATCTGTAAATTGCTGTCTAACAACACACAAATAAATAGACATATAAATAACTGATTTGTTCAGGCCCTCCAGTAAATCACTAACATGCCTTAATTTAATTTGCATGCTACTTTTCAGACTTCTCTTGATGAACCTCATCACAGACAGGAATTAAAAGGGATTGTTGGCAGAAAAGGAAAAAAAAAAGACTTCTTCAAGCCACTCAAAACACGGGAAAAATCTTGAAATTTCATATCTGCAAGGTATCTGCAAGGTATGGCTGGTACTCGTGCAGTGCTTAATCCAGTCGAAATAAGAGGAGCTCCTGAAAGTTTATTACCACTAAATGTTCTTTAAAAGCATGGGCTTATTACGTCAAGAGGCAGAAGAGGTGGAGATTAAATGAGGCATCTGGTCTCCTGGGTCTCCGAAGTCGAAGGAAAATGCCCTCATCCCATCAACCACTACCAGCAAAATACACCCACACAGAAAAAGAGGCTTTTTATTCTTGAGGTAAATATAGATCCAGTTTTCTCTTCATTGTTCAAAATGTGTGGGATTTTATAGCTTAGTGCTAGACAAGCTCAATACCTGACTGAAATAACCTTAGAGAAAGATACATATTGAGGGCTGAATTCAGACTGCTCTGTGAAAGTACATCTGTTTTATATGAGACACACAATCTGTCTCATTCCAACCTGCATTTCTGGGTCACTTGAGACATTTAAACTGCACTTATAATTAACAGCTATTTTTAAACAGCAAAAAAATAGAGCACTGGTAAGGTACAAAAGCATTAAAATTGCCCCAGTTTTGCTTTTCAATAGGACACACCACTGCAATATGCTTCAAGATCAAAGAGAGCTCAGAAAAAAGAGACAGGCCGATCAGTGGGGATAAATTGTTCCCATTATGATGGTGTAAGAATAGGGTTCTTTCAATTGAAACAATTTAATAACCACATTCATTACATTGGTGTCCACTTGGTTTTATCTGAGCAGTTTTTGCATAACTGGGGAGCAAGTTCAATTGAGCTTATTCTCTAGAAATTAAGATGTGCAGGGTTTGACATTCAGAAATTAGGCACTAATAGTCTGCAAAGCAGTTGTCTTGAGATTCCCCCTGGACGTAGCTGGATCTGCCTACCACTAATTATGTCAAATGCAAATGTATTCTCTAAAAGACACACCAAAAAATTTCATTAGCTCATTTCCAGAGAGCTATGGTTATACCAGAGCAATGACAGCTATCGGAGCACGATCTTTTCCGTGTTTATAAAATCGCTTTGACAAAAGCGGGAGTCAAGCAAGGGCAACGCTGCTGTTTGTAAACTTCTTCCAACACCGCCAACAGCAGAAGTGCTTCTAAGGGCCAATCTTTAACAGTCCTAAGCAAAACAAGTAAGCAACATCTCCAGGGTGACATTTCCAGCAACATTTTTATAAGGAACAAGAGAGTCATTGATAGATTTCCTTCTTCCGCCAGTGCTGACTTCAGCAGCAGACACCTATGTTTTATCAGGGAGGAGAATACCCTGCCAGCCGCCTCGGCTGAGGATGATTGAGTCTGCCAGTTCTCAGCTGCGCAGCAGAGCGCGATGCGCGGGGGGGGCGAAGCGCCGCTTGGCTGGGATTACGACACGGGTATTAAGAACTAATCTGCACAGATGCTCCTGAGAAGCGCTGAACCCAGAGCTTGCAGGTGATGCATGAAGCCCACCTTACCCATTTCTGCCCGCTGACCTCACTGGCATATGGAACACAGGCGGGAGCACTGAAAAGGCATTTCCCGGTGTACATGGGTTCCTTTCTTGTTTTCTTGCTGCCGACAAATCAGCGAAGAGTAGAGGACGGTTGAAGCACGCAATGGGCGGCAACGGTGTAACAGCGGCGTTTCTTCCCTCTCCCACTGTCCCCCTTCTTCTTTATCAGAAGACAAAGTGTAGAAACTGAGAAGTTATCCTTGCCTCAGCAAAAGCTTTTAAATAGATGGCTTTTCCAGAAGCAACAGTGCTTCTCTTACTTGGCTATTTCCCCAGATGGGATTTGCAATATAAAACCATACATGGATCCGATATTGAGGAAAGGGAATAGACTTGTACAAATCACTGGAAAGATAAATATGCCATATAGATCAATAAATAAAAGCTCGTCCCCAAAAAATCAAACTCCGGCATTCCAGGCCAATTAAGACGTTATTTACTGCTTACGTGATTGCTAGTTTGACGCTCTCCTTATTCATTTTTACACTATAGGCATTTGTTTTGTTGAAAGATATATAACTGATTTGTAAATAGAAAATGATATAGATAGATTTTATGTCTCATAAAACTGTTAATCTGTGCTCCATATTAAATATATACTGTAGTATTTTTTTGTATTTAGACACAGCTCTAGTATAATTAAAATAAAGTATGCTGGCTTTATTTTTTCAGTAAGTCGTTTCCAAGCGTAGAGCTCAAATAACAGTGCAACTGCAGCATGAAATGTGGTTATAATAGCCTGAGACCACATTTCCTGAAACTAAAACATGGGAGATAATAGTGTGAAGGTACAAATTAAATGCAAATAAAACAGATTCCCCATTGTTGCTAATCCCTGGATTGGATTTCAGTGAGGAAATTAGCTGTAATATTTAACCTCTTTGTATAGTAATCATTGACATATCATCAGTTACATTTTCAGAGTTTACATAGGAATTATTGCACAGGAATTTGAGAAAGCCGCGCATCCACCTTTTACGCCCTGAATGGACCTATTCTGTGGTAAACAATATAACAACGTCTAACACAGAGTCAGACAGTCAGTCGCAATAAAAAAAATAAAGGGGTAATTTGGTGATGGGTATGCATTTTGTGGCTACCACTTGACTTCCTAGATGTATCCTAACCTAGACCTTGTCTCACATTAAATAAAAGGGGCACTGGTGCAACTGCCATTTCAAAATTAATTTCATTAAGTTTAACAAGCTTATTAAAAACACGTTTATTGAGATAAAACTCTAGCAAAGCTTAGTAATTAACCGAGTTCATAAATTAGTACAAAACCAGAATAAATTTATTTAAAAGTCCGCATGAAGCATTCCTATCATTTTAATGAAGTAAGTGTAAAATAAGTTAGGTAAATAGATGCACATTCTATACATGGACAGCACTGTAATATTTGAGGAAAACATCATGATGTTTGAGAAAGTCACTCCTATCTCTTTGAGAGCTCATTTAGAACAACTTACATTAACAAGTACTTTACTTACAGCACCCCAGAACCATGTGCTGTGATAAATTTGTAGCGTAGCTCGTGACTGTGAGTATTTTGGTGTACAGTTGGAAAATACACTCAAGGGAGTTGGATGAATACCTTTAGAGAGCCCTGTGTCAAAGATCTACATACTAATATCTGAATGGGCAATTTTTTTCCTATGGCCTTTCTAAGCGGAATTACACAACAAAAAATACTACAGGTTGCACTTTTCTTGCTCATGCGTATTTTGTGAGAACATTTCACTATTTCTTCTGGTTCTCAGGTTTTTCCTGATCTTTCTGCGTTTTGGTTAGGTCACCTCTGTGAAATTCTGCAATGTGACTTCGACCTCTTGTTCCAGCTCTAACATGTAGACTCAGTTCTCACATTCACAGGTGTTGTGGGTCAACCCCAGCCACCAACTCAGCCCCCCCAGCCGCTCACTCATTCCCCCCTGGTGGGATGGGGGAGAGAATTGGAAGGGTAAAAGCGAGAAAGTTGAGATAAGACAGGTTAATAGGGAAGGCAAAAGCCACGCACCCAAGCAAGGCAAAGCAAGGGATTCCTTCCCTGCTTCCCATGGCAGGGGGTGCTCAGCCCCCCCCGCAGGACAGCCGGGCTCCATCGCCCGTCACGGTGACTTGG
>BOSO01043201.1:0-10142 GCA_018403395.1 Gorsachius goisagi | reverse complement strand
AGGGGCTGGAAGGGGCTGCCCAGGGAAGGGGTTGAGTCCCCACCCCTGGGGGGATTTAACAGCCGGGCAGCCGAGGTGCTTAGGGCCAGGGTTTAGTGGTGGGATGGCAGGGGTAGGGGAACGGTTGGGCTTGATGATCTGAAAGGTCTTTTCCAACCTAAACGATTCTATGAAATGCCTTTCTCCTAGGGTGGAAAAATCTTAAAATCGTTAAAAAAACCACCCTGAACCAAACCTAACCTGTCTTGTCTGACTTTGTCTGTTGCATCCCATCGCTGGTTACCAGTCTGATGGAGGAAGACTACTGAGGGAAACAGCAATACGTACCTCCTCTAGAGAAAACAGTGAAGCCCAGTATCACCAGCAAAATGAGCACTTTAATTCCCAGTGGCACGAAGATCAGGATCAGGAAGAAGGCACTGTTGGATGCTTTGAATTTATAGAAGTACACCGCCCCCTCTGCTCTCCCATGGCTGTTGACAGCTGTACAGGTGTATTTTCCATCGTGGGCCAGGTACTGGAGCTCCTTGGTGACGCGGTGGTTCATGCTGGTGGTGGAGGTGAGGTTGCTGTGGGGTGGTCCGGTCCAGGTCAGAGTGGGTGCTGGCTCCCCCTCGGCGGTGCAGCGAGCCTGGAAGGTGCGATCCCCGTTGGAGGTGACGGTGATGTTAATGATCCTGGGGGCAGCTGCAGAAATCACAACATGGGGGGGGGGGAAGTGCATCAGGTTTCAAAGGCAGGTCTAGCACAATACATCTAGAATGAGCGTTTTGGTGGACCCTCAGCTCCTTACATCAGGGTAACGTTGGGATCAAACCTCCACTTCCTTGTTTTTCTCAGCACTTTTTTTTCCCCAGATTTCCCCACCCTGCCTATGCTGGACAGAGGAGCGAAGGGATTCACCCAGCAAAGCCTGGGTGCAAGGATGCGCACTCCTTTATGTTCTATCCCTGTAAAGCCACGCACAGCCTTCTGAGCTTCGGTCAACTTCGGCTGTTGTGACCCTCCAAGGTGGCAGAAGACAGAGGCACTGTGCTGTAGTGGGGGAGTCATCCATAAAGATGGGTTGCTTTCTGCAGTTGCAGCCCCATGCTGTTTGTGGTGTAGGCAGTGGTGACCTTTTCGGAATGGCTGCATCTCCACGTGGTCCAGGACAAGATAACCATGGTGCTCTCCTGCAAGCGTCTCATGGCTGTTCCCTTGGTTTCTGACCTCCAGAGCACACATCGAGAGATCCACATCAGTGTCTGAGACTTTCCAGATTTGGCAAATTACACTCAGAGAACACTTATGCTCCTTGCTACAACATATTTTTTATGTTTCTCTCCAACCCTGTAGTGACCACCTAACAGCTGATGCAGGTTCCCGGTTGCTTTGGGGTAGCACGCCAATGCCAAGACAGGGCCACTAATTTTGTGTCCTGTATTTATAGCATGTGGGATTGTGTGACTGAATGAACAGTGGCAAAGATAATTTGGGGGATGTAAAAAGTTGAGACGCGCTGTTGAACGTGTCATCTTTGGTCTAGGTCTGCTAAGGAAGTGTAGCTGATATGACCAAGCTTTCTTACCCATCGGTCCTCTTCTGCTGGACCTGTTGACCCATTTCATGTATTTGGCTCCTAAAGGCATTGTGGAAACTGGAAGGAACCAAATGAGTGTCCTCACAGAGGAAAAGCAGGAGTTCAAGGTTCATCTAATTTTTTTTTGTCAGGCTGGACAGAAAATGCATAGCTTGCAACCACCTATAGCACCTCTTCTCCCTTGTTTGTGTAATGCAGGTTTGAGGCTGGAAGACTGATCTGTAGGAAAGCTAGCTGTTTTAGTTGTCATAGGTCTGTGTGTTTTAGAGTTTAAAGTAACCTTTTCAGCATTATTTAACCTCTCCCATTCATACAGTCAGGACCCACTCCCGAAGTGGGGTGCAGCCTGGGTACCATATCTGCTTATGTTATCACTCCTCTGGTGTTAAAATCCAGATAGGCCCTGAGATGGGTTTTGCTGCCATCCTGCCCTGGTCATTGCTCTGGGTGGGTGGGTGTTTAGGAGCTGCTCCTGGTGAAGGAGAGCCTCGACTACGGAGAACTTCCCAAGAAGTAACCGAGCTCATCCTCGGGCCCTGTCTGGATGCCCGCAGGGCACAGCAGGCATAAGACAGTTTCACTTCATGAGCAAAAGCATCCAACCCGTGGGACCTCTGCACCCGTGAGTAAGGTCTGAGTCTGTTCCTGAAGCCACCTGGGTCTTCCAGCGCTTCCTTGATCTGCAAAGTGCTCCCAGGGAGATGGGACGGGCACTTCCCTGAGCAGGGTCTCCTCATCTCTGCACGTTGGCTCTGGGCAAAGCCCATTGCAGCCCCAGGGTGCGTTCGACATGGGGGGCTGTGCTCACCCCGGCTTGCTCTCCTGTCTCTGCCACGATGAGGCGGTTTGTTCAGCCATGGTGTTCAGCTGGCAGAGGAAACGCGTGCTGCTGCAAGTGGCAGGCTCTTGCCTTGGGTTTCTGTACTATGAGCAGCTTGTGGGCTTTAGTAGGAGCTGATGGGCAGTGTGTGACTTGTAGGCTCGGATTTTGGCTGCTGTGGGGCTCACCTCTCTGCGTTTCTCTCCTTCACTGTGTCTGTTTAGACTACAGGCTCCGCGGAAAGGAGCAACACCCTGCCGTGCGCCCATCCAACAGCTATGGCAACGGGTCCCAAGCTCATTTGGGGATTCAGATGTCACTTCCATGCAGACATCCATCCTATGGATGGACTTCTCGCCTTGTGTGACTGTTTTCTGGTGTTGCTTCAAAGATGCTTTGCCCTGTGGCTGTTGCCTCTATGGTTTGTAAGTGATCCCTTGGCAAAGACTGGAGGAGCCTGAGACCATGTGCTCTCTAGAGGGACAGGATCGGCTGTGCTTGGCTAAGTGTGACCATGGCAGCTGGAGGTGCTGCTTTCAGTCAGATATGGGTAAGAGCTCAGGGTTTGTTTGGGTTTTTTTCCTCAGGATTCAAAACAGTGTTTCAGCCCAAGCTGGGGACAGTAAGAACCTTCAAGAGGAGGTGAAGCTCCTCCTTGAGTCCTCTAATCTGGGTCTTGCTCAATAGTCAGGTGAACCCAAAGAGATTTAGGTGTTAATAGAGACTGCCAGCTCCCCAGGTCTGATATTTGTTGATCAGAGATGGTTTTCAGACTGTTTCTTCTGACCTTTCCTGCTCCAGAGGATTTTGGACCTATGGCACATGAATGCTGGGTATCTTGTCTTCCCAAACCCCTGTTAACCACCCAGGCCTGCTTGTGCTTACATTCGCAAACACATACTCCAGTTTAAATCCTGGTAACAAGGACATCTTTTACCCCACCCCATGGGCTGCTGACCCCAGCTTGCCTCTCTGCTGCCTGCACAGAACCTCTGTTGCAGGGACAAAGTGGGAACATAGAATGGTTTGGGTTGGAAGGGACCTTTAAAGGTCATTTAGTCCAGCCCCCCTGCAATGAGCGTGGATGCCCCGGACTCAGCTGGTTCTCTCCCCGGCAGCCAGAGCCTGGTTATTTCCTTACCAGTTTTGTTCCTATTCCCTTCCCTGTGTTGTGCACATCACCTCAAACTGGAAGGCTGCAGAAGGCAATGAGTATTCCCTGCCCAAAGGTTATAAATTACCCTCAGAGCTGGAAGTCCATCTCAGGTCAACTTCTGTTACCATCTCATCAGCTTCCACACCCTGTGGCTCTCACTGTGGGGTGGGTTTGCCTCCTTCAGCTCTCATGCCCTCTTACCAATCAAATGCAGCTTTATCCCATTCCTGCTTTCGTACTTGTCGTGGATATCTCCAGACAGCTCCACCCGGCAGAAGTACTTCTCACTGTCGCTCCAGGTCAGATTGTCAATCCTGATGGAAAGGTCCTTGTGGCGGGGGTTGCCAAGCAGTTTGTATTTGTTTTTGAGGCTGATGGCCGTCTTGCAGAGCTCGCTGGTGCTCTGACTGACGCACTTGAAAACTATTGTGCCATTGTAGGGTTCCTTGATCCTCCAAATGGCAGTGAGGGTCCGGTCAAATGTTTTGTAGGGGTGTGTGAAAGTGCAGGGCAGGACAACCATCTTCCCAAGTTCACCAGTAACATCAGATGGGACATGAACGGACCAGCCATTGGACTGCACACCTAGAAGCAAAGAGAAATGATCAAGACTGATTTATCTGGAGTGTTTAAGAGGGAAACTGGGCACCCTTCCTGCTCCTGCTGTGTTGTTGCTCAGAAAATGGATGCTCTGCTCCCTTGGTGGGCCCTGTGCTGTCCTTCTTGCTGGGGACTTGCAGATGATTACATAGCCCATTTATGGTAGCTAGGTATGGTACCGGTCTGCAGCAGAGCTCAGGGGGCTGACTGGCTCATCTTGAAAGGGATTTAATTCCTAAGCAGGCCTCTTCTTTGTGAAGTGAACAATAGCACCTCAAGTTGTTTAATGGACAGACATTTATGTGCTTGGAGGAACAGATTTTTATTAAAAAAAAAAAAAAAAAAAAGAAAAAAGCTAAAAATAAGTTTGGCATGTATTCAGAGATCTGGTGGCGTTATGCACTGAAATGCAGTCAGTGTAGCAGCCCTGCATTTGAGTGCGTGCTCACACACACTCCTAGGTGATAGTATTTCTTGCACTAATCATCTGGTGGTTGCATTACCCATGGGGAGGGTAGCAACAGCTGATGCTTCTAAGGATCAATGCTGCTATCATCACAAAGTAGCATTGTGTTCATAAGGTACGACCAGATCTGAATGAAGACTTGGAGATACTCATCGTTTAAGGACTGGTGAGAACAGGCAAGTTCCCTGTATCAGCTCCCGTCATAGGAAGGAGGATGTCCTTGACAGCAAAGAAAGCATCTCACTGTTAGCAGAGCAGGTTGTCACTACGTGGGCTCTAGCTGCCACTGTCTTCCCAGACAGGCCTTGTCCTGGTGTCACAGCAAAGGAAATACTGAGTTTTCCAGCTGAGATGTCGCCAACTTTTGGGGTTTTCCTCTCTTGGGCACATTTACTAAATCCTGATAAATCCTAGGACAGTCCAGGGAGCTGAACCTCACTGCCACCAGACCCAGTCTGATCGTTTCTGTCCAGTGGTGAAAACAGCCTTCACCTGAATGGATGCTCCCCATCTTGGAAGTATATAGGGAAAACTCAATGTCTTATCTGTTTCCCTTCCCCAGGAACCAACAGCATCAATAAACAGCACCTGTAGGCAGTGCTTTCCGTATAGATATGTGTATCTATCCACTGCCTTGCTTACTGCAAGAGCTGTAGCTGTTCCTGTCTTATAAAACTCACCTGATGGCTTCATTAAATCAGGAGCTTTCTCCTCAATAGCTGAGAATAACTGTTGAAAAATGTAAAGGCATCCCGTAAATAATTGCCACCCATCCCTGGTCCAGCTGACTTCACTGTGGTCTCTGGGCATTCAGCTGTCGGGTTAATCGTGTAAACTCGACGATAAGATTTGTTGCTTGTTCATATGTACATTTTCCATAATATTTTTGTCAAATACCTCAGTGGTGGTGCAGCTTGTATCAATCTATTGTGTGCTGCACAATGGACAAAGGCCAACGCAGGACCAGCTCTCTGCCTTTAAGTTATTTATTGGGAATCAGCATGAAGCTGGTATTTTGATGACTGAGATCTGGAGTCGGGCTGCCTTGTCATTCACTGTAACTATAGGAGCACCTTTTGCAGCCCAAGTAGTCTAATATGCAAGGTTACATGGCCACAGGAGTTCCAGCAAGTCCAAATGGACTTTAGACAGAAGGACCTGGCAGTGAAAACAAAAAATGCTATTGCTTTCAAGTTTATTTCATGGTATTTTATTTACACTGCTCATATGTCATTGTAACCCTTACTTTTGGAGAACTGCAGATAACATGCTTTTGAGTATGTAATTTGCTTTTCTCTGTCAGATTTTTGGTTTGCTTTTTTTTTTTAAATCTTGAGCAAAGAACATTATTTTTAGCACTTAAACACCCCCTTGTCTTCCACATGACGAATAATGTTAAAAATAAGTGCTTCTAATGTCACCAGCTCCACCCATTTCTATGGAAACAGTGTGCCTAGGTTATGAGCGGAGGGGGTTGTCAGCCTCTTGTGCATAACTTAAGGTTAACCTTAAAGCTTTAGCATTTAGTAGGTCTTCCACATCTTCCTCTTGCTAATATCCATCCTCATTTGTTCCTGGAGTGGAAGCTCTCACACGAAACAGAGAAGGTCATGGGCAAATAGCCTACACACTTGACATGAGGGAACCCCTGAAAGGAGTTGTCGTGTCAGTGTATCTGCCAGTTATCAGTGGCAAGGCCATGAAGACAACAACATGATTAAGGGATGGAGACCACCCCAGACACTAGCCTTCCTCTAGCAAATGCTGTTTGACAGTAATCTAAGCAAATCCCATTGAGTTTAATGGAACTTAAGTGCATATTTGAAGATAAACATGAGCTTAAGTGCTCAGTGGAACTCCTAGAACGCAAAAAGAGCACTTCTGGGTGGTGATGGAAATGCTGCATCCAACTGTCAATGCAGGGGAAAAGTTAGATGAACTCCCTGCACAAGTTAAAAAAGCAAAAAAAATGCAAAAAACCCCAAGCCAAAGACCTCTCTGACAATTGCAGAATCAAGCCTTTGAGGTTTTCCAATATTCTCACATGCACCTGGATCCTTTTAAACAACACGATGGATGGTACAATTCTTGGAGAGTTTATTGTACCAGGCAACTCCCCTGGCACTTTGACTACAGAGAGAAGAAAAGCCCTGATCAGACAGGGATTTGTAGCAAGCTCAGAACTCACCCTTCCTGGAGATGTGAAGGAGGCACAGAAGAAACAAACCGAACTCTCTCATGCTGGTTGACGTTCTCCACTGAGGTGTATCAGTAAACCAGAATCGCCTCTGCTACATCTGAGCTGCTGGTCTTGCAGTCGCAAAAGGTTTTTCCAGGGATAGAAGAAGTTGTGGTTTTCTTCTCCTTGGAGGGAATGAGTTGTCTGGCTGAACCAGCTCTGGATTCAGATATTAATAGTTTTGTGGTCAGTCATGTGAAAAATCCAACAAGGGGAATCAGATTATTACCATTTTCCATCTAAAGGAAGGGGACTGCAGGCTGGGGCTGCAAACACCCACTCTGTATGTGTTATGGTGCAAGAAGGTTGGACTAGATGACCTCTAGGGGTCCCTTCCAACCCAAAACATTCTATGATTCTATGAGGAGGGGACGGCTTTCAAGTGCTACCAACTCACCAGTTCATAGGAAGTTCTCGCAATCTGCCCAAGGACCTTGCTTTCTTGGCTAGAGGTAGTTCTTCCTCCTGAACCCAGAGCCTGCAAGCTGGGCAGTGTTTTATCCCTTGTGTTCACTGGTTGTTGTCATCCCTAGGTGTAAAAAAAAAAACCAAAAAACCAACCCACCCTCTTCTTTCAAAATCAGCTGAGCACTTGTGCCAAGGTTCAGTAGTGGAAGAGTGTTCTGGAGTCCCCCGGCACCTTGCTCTGTCCGGACTCCCATGACCCTGACGAGTCAAGGGTTATTCTTCTCCTTTTCTTCTCCTTACTGTTAACCTGCATTTGAAATAAGCTGAGCTCCAGCTTTTGCCCAGAATCCTTGTGCAAATGCTTGCTCTTCCCTTCTGGGTTTAGCTTTAGCAAACTTGCTCTGCAGTTTTGCTACTCTGCAGAGCCCTGCTGGGCTGGTGGAGTGCTGACCGTGCTCCCCTCCACATCAGCTCCCCCACAGCCATCCCTTGACGTTGTTAAATTTAGCCTTGGAGCCTGTATTCCCTACCAGGGCTTAGCTTGGGCGTTGCTGCTTTTTGCTTCAGGCGGGAGGAAGGGCTGGTGTCTGACTCCCTCTCCTCATCTCGGCAGCTTTGCTGCTGGAGGGTCCTCTCTCCCGTTTGGGGACGGGGACAGCAGCACCCACGCAGTTCCAGCTGCAGGCAGGGGTGGGTGCGCAGCCGTGGGAGGGCTCCCAGAGCCCATGCAAGATGCTGCTGCTCAGTAGCAGCTGCTGCTGCTTTCTCTGTGCCTTCCCCCAGCAGAGGTGACGGGGCTTCCCCTTGCCCCCCACCTCTTCCTAAACCCTCCGTGCCTGTTCCCTTCTTAACTGGCTGCGCAGAAGCTCCCAGATGAGGGACTCGGAGGGTTGGTAGTGTTACGTGCATTCCCGGCTTTCCAAACTCTTCCTTTGTTCTGGTCGCAGCTAGAGTTACTCTCCCAGTCTGTGAAGGGAGGGATTTCTGTTTCCCCAGACTTTTTGAAGGAGGGTCTGAGAGTACTTTGCTGTTTTTTATGGTGGCTTGGACCTGTTACTACTCAGCAAATGGTGATATTATTTCAACTAATGACTTAGAGCCCCACTCAGTCCCTATGCTTTTCTTCCCCGAGCAGGAGGACCACGATCTGGTGCTCTAACTAGCTTGCAAACTGTCCTTAATAGATGTAAAAAGTAATACGTGCCATTGTCAGCAGAGAAACCTGAAGATGTGGGTAGCAAAAACAGCAAATAAGAGACCTGCACCCTTATCCCATCTGCGCTATGTGTCTTTTTCCCCATTTCCCTCCATATGGTTTGATTTTTATCTACTTGTGATGTAAACTTTTTGGTGTGGTGACTATCTCTAAGCATTTCACCTTTCTTGGCCCAGTGGGTCTCAGCAGATTGAAGTGAAAGATTAAAGTGAAATCCATGCTTAAAACATGTTGTTGCAGTGAAGCATAAATGATCAACGTAAAGAAAAGCTGCCGCTGACAGTGAGTATGGAACTCTCCTCTCCTGTTTGACTCCAGCATCTCCCAGACAAATATCTAGTAAGTCAATGCAGTAGTATGAATCCCTCAGGTTTTATCTCTAAAATTATTTTATTTTTCAGACCAAGAGCTAGCTATTTGCAAAGAAACATTTTAATGGTCAGAAATGCAGAACTGAAAATGTATAGCTGAAAAAGTTTGCAAACTGTTCGAACCAGCCAAAAAATTTTGTAAACAAAACCCATCCATGGCAATATGATCCACAGACTCTTTTCCCAGTTCTGTGCTTAAATATTGTTTAAGATTTCTGTAAGGAGGGCTCCTTCTGGTCGAACACTAAACCCAGGATGCTTTCTATATTCATCAAATTATGTTTTTCTTCCTGGTAAATATTTTTTAAGGACTGTAGGTAATGACAATAATTATTATGCTACTTAATTAATATCTTCCCTCAGCGGTCGCAGAAGTGTCTCAGAGACACCCCAGTTTCTGGTGCTTTCTTGTGCTATGAAAACATACAAAATCTGGGGAAAGAGAAGGGAATGGAAATTTGTGGGTTTTCCCACTCAGAAAATGGATGAACCAATTTAGATAAAAAGGACCTGTGAACAAAAACTAGATCAACCTGTAAATGGAAGTAAGTAGCAATCGAATGTAGGCCAGCAGCAAACTTTCAGCATAGGGTAGGGACACATCTGCCCATTGTGCCAATGGTATGGCCAGTTGATGTTGTGATTTTTGGCAGCTCAAGGGCAGTATCTCATGTTCCCATCACCGTTACGGCTGCATCTGGTCCTTCCTGTGAATAGCAACCCTGGGTTTTGAAGCTTACCTGTGGAGGATGGTACCAACTAAATCAAACTGCCTTCAGCCAATGCCAACATCAGCCTTTGCTCCCTGGACTTTGCCTGCCCTCTGTCTGCCCTGAACCCAGGCGATGGCCTCATGAGACATTGAGAAAAGTGAGAGATGTATGGTGCCTGGGGTGGTGATTTGACTGCAGTAACTATATGGCCAAGAAGGCCAATGGCATCCTGGCTTGTATCAGGAATAGTGTGACCAGCAGGAGCAGGGCAGTGACCGTGCCCCTGTACTCAGTGCTGTGTTCAGTTTTGGGCCCCTGACTCCAAGAAAGATGTTGCATCTGAAACGTGTCCAGAGGAGAGCAACAAAGCTGGTGAGGGGTCTGGAACACAAGTCATACGAGGAGCAGCTGGGGGAACTGGGGTTGTTCAGCCTGGAGAAGAGGAGGCTGAGGGGAGCCCTCATCGCTCCCTACAACTGCCTGAGAGGAGGGGGGAGCTGGAGGTGTCAGGCTCTGCTCCTAGGGAATGGGCGATGGGACGAGGGGAAACGGCCTCAAGTTGTGCCAGTTG
>BOSO01043142.1:0-10046 GCA_018403395.1 Gorsachius goisagi | reverse complement strand
TCTCTCCCCCATCCCACTGAGGGGGGGGGGGAGTGAGCGAGCGGCTGCGTGGTGCTTAGCTGCCAGCCGGGTTAAACCACGACAGAGGTGAGTTTTATTGCCAGTCAACTACCAAGAAGGGCATAATGTCAAATTAACTGGAATTTACACAGTAAACTTAACTACCATCATTTAGTAATATATTCCAAGGTTTCACATTTTTTCCGAGGGTGTCTTGCAGCAGCACTCACAGAGTTAGCACAGAGGTATGCTGCTAGACTTATACTCAGAAACACATCTAATCAATCTTTTTTCATCTTTATGTATTTGTCAGAGAATGTAGGTGGATGTAGATGTCTAATGTGAAATAATACTGCCTATATAAAATGTGACATTTGCTTTTTAAATGTATTTTTTCTATCTCTATTTCACAATTATTAGTTTCTAAACTAAAGGATTAGACTTTTGATAGTGGTTCAAATATTTTAACCTTGCCATGACACTCTTCAGAACAGTCCTAACGATTAAACCCACATAGGGATTGGAACATTATCCTCTCACATGCTTTATAAGCATGATATGAAAGAGCTGCCAAGTGAAAAAGCATAATCACCTTTCTTGATTCGCAGTACTCTTAGCACAGCACAGAAACTAATGCCTAGGGAGGGATACATCAGTCTGGTTTGACTCACCCTTCATGATGTCACTTTTAGTCTACACACTTCAAGCAGTGCTACATCAGATACCTCTTTTATAGGCACATGAATTACATTTTTGATGAGCTAAGTGATAAGAGTTGTTTGGAGTGATGCAGGGACAGATTTCTACTTATAAACCTATGTACAACTGTTACTCCATCTGGGCGTTTCAGACAAAAATGATGAACAGGAAAACAAGGCAGGAATATATCCATATTCTATCTGAAATGGCAACACCTTGGCACGGGTTTGGGTTCTTTTAAATGAAGAAAAACATTTACTGTAATATTATTGTTGCATCTTTTATGATACTTCTTTTCTTCCACTTAAGGAAGTGACTATTTCCATATTGTATACTATATTGGTAAATCAGTGGAAAAACACAAAACCACATCAGAGTGAAATATTTTGTGTTCCAGTCCAACTGCCCACAAATTCTGAGTACCACAGTTTTCCATCAGCCATCCAGCACATTTCATACACTCACAAGAAGTCATAGGGTTCCTCAGAAAGTACATTTTAGCCAAGCACAATTTATATTTTGCAGAAAAATTAAAATGAGTTACTTTCTGTTATGCTAATACCAAGCAACCTCTCAAATATAAAATATTAGCAATTTCAAAATGAACAAGCAACCCACACCAAATGAAGGTTGGTATGACAGCTGACAGCTTTCTGCAAAACACCGTAAGGAGTTTCATATACAGCTTATATACTATAGGTTTGGGGTTTGCTGCACAATTTCATGCTCAGTTAGAGATGATCAGATGTTTAGTGGACCATTCATAGTCCTTCAAAATCCTGACAAAAAAAATCCAATACTTATCATCTGCAGAAGTTGCTTGCTTCCTTAGCGCTCATCAGAGGTGGCAATTTGCTCTGTATGCCATATGACAAGCAACAGCAGTACCTAGGGCCCCAGTCACATTCAGAGAGACTTTGTATTGAGTTTAGTATGGTTTTGAAAGAATTTTACAGGGGCTTGGGGGTGTGTTGGGGGTTTTTGTAGGGGGTTTTTTATGTTTTAATCAGGATCTGTGTCACTTCTAGACCACACCATCAGACAAGCCAAAATACCTACTCTCATTCTGTACTGAATTCTATAACAACTTTATTTTATGGGATTTTTTTTAACTAAAAAGCAAAATTAATATATTTGGGCTGTTTGAATTTCAGTCTTCTTTCTAATGAATTCATCTCTTCACCACCACCACCAAAGTATGTTTGCTTATTATAAAGACAACATCATCAGTTGATTTTGGTTTTTTTCATTACAAAGACAGGGCTAAGAAAACTTTTGCAACTAAGTGAAATTTAAGACCAACATTAACTAGACAGATTTATATTTGTTTATATTATAGTGTGGGCTTTTAATTCAACCTATAAAATACCTCAAGACTCTTAGAGAGAAGATCACATAGCAGTTTAAGGTCTTGGGCTTTTCTACCACTTGCACATTTGACTCTAGAAGTCTTCTAAGCAACCACTCTCACATGATTTGCATTTGGGCAATGGGTAAAATGACATCAAAGAAATACTAGCATAAAGACTGCTTCAACTTTAATTCTACAAATAAATACAGTAATATTCAGTTTATCCTCATTTACTCCTTTTTCACTATGGCTCTATCACTCTTGTTGACATAAATTTTTTTCCAATGCTTTTAAAATATAAATACTTTGCTGGTTCTGTGTTACACTCATAAAGCATCAAAACACATTCTTATGTCAACCACCCACCTGGAGGCCCCTTTTTACTTTTGCTATTTTCTCTAGAAAAATTTTGTTTTGAAGCCTGAAAATTTTCTGGCTTCTTCCCAGCTCAATTTCCACTGCCTTTTATGCAATCCTCTGATTTTCCCCAGCAACCTCCCTTTTCCATGACCAATTTTAACAGGCAATGTGTGACTTGAAGCAGCTCAGAAATCAGCCATGTGGCTCGACTGGAGGAAATAGTAGAATTATAAGGACTTCTCATCTCGCTTTCCATTCACATACTGCCCGTCATAGACTGAATCAGCAAGACTTGACAGCTCTCATAATATTTTTTTTCTATTACAGAATTCTCTTAGAAATAAATCTTCAGCACACTGAATGAGAGACACATCTTGCCTAATCTAGCAACTAGGAAGCCCAGTGCTCAGACAGATACCTCATTTTTAACTCCATCCTGCAATGTAGCTTCCAAATAGTTCGTCATTTAACCACACCATTAGACTAATGCTGCCTTAAGGTGCAAGGACACAGGTGTTAATAAGTCACAGACATTTCAGGTTCTCTTTACTCAGACATTTCAAAATTAATGCACCAAATTTGTCAGCCTCGTTCTTCCAACATTATGTGACATTTTGTGAAATCACCAAGGCCACTGAAAGATGCTCTTAAAGCTTCTCAACTTTAGTTTTTTGTTCTTGATCAAGAATACCACTGAGATGATGCCAAGCCAAGACAGTATTAGTTCAAAATTATCTGCTTTTTCTGCCCTTTTTATACCTTATCCAATTTGTTATTTAGTCACTTATTTTACATACTTCTTCATGAATACAAAATCACAACTAAAAGCTTCAGTTCTACCCTATTCAGCTAGCTCTTTCTTGCAGCTTTTCTTTCTACTGTCAGAGTTTCATATCTCACCCATACATGCACCTATACCCCTTTAAAATAAGTATTTAAAGCATTCCACTTGGCTTTAGATGGTCCGTTTATCTTCTGCAACGTCATGCACTGCTACAAGAGATACCATCTTCACATGGTGGCCAAGTTTCTATTTCATCAGCACAGCCTAGGCAGAGGCAAACTGAGCGATACCTGTGTCTCTCGGAACACCCACTCCTCACGGTTACAGGGAAACCCAGCCTCAGAGGAGCTGGGTTGCTTGGGAATAGCATATGAGAAGCAGATTTACCCATCACAAAAGATACTGCACTAAACCTGGCAGGAAAGTCATTAAAATCTCATACTACAGGGACGAGTCAGTGCAAATATCAAGATGGGTAACTGTTTTACTTTTAAGACAAATAGAGGAAAATTAGCTTTCCATGATAAACTGCAGAAAAAGGAAGAACTCATTACAAAGGCAGCTGAAAGCACACTGTACATGAGCATCTACCATTTTACTAACTAAGACATCCTAGTTAGATTTCTCACAAGGGAACAGCAGTAAACCTTTTATGTTGGAGCACCTGGCTTAATTTATTGTTGACATTTTAAACCCTAATGCATTTCTACATATAAGCACAGATGGTTCTCAGTGCGGTTTGATAAACCTTCTCCCCGTGGCCCTGACTAAGAACCATTTATGCTCCATTCAACCCACAGATCCAGAATAAAGTTCAGGAGGTTCGCGTGTGCCCTGGCATGCCAGGGAGGAGATAACTACCTGGAAGTTAATGGAAGCCGTGACCCAAACGAGAAAGCCGTTTCTGGGCTTACAGGACCAGCATTCAACATCAGTCACTGTCAGGAGGGCTGTTAAATCTGATGATATGTATTACCTGAGTAACTGTTGGCTGCAGTTCTGGGATATCAGAGTGACAGAACATTGTTATGCTATTGAGGAAGGCACTGGACAGCATAAGGTTAATGTCTCACTTGGGCTGAAATGTGCGCACCTGCCAGGCAGCACTAGTTTTCAGCAAGTTAAGGGCAGGAAGAAGAAAAAAGCTCCAATATCTCCCTAAAACCAGTACCCTATCCCAGCAAATTCAACTCTAGTCCATGGATCTGAATTCTTTAAAACAGTTACTACAACTAGATACATATAAACTTTTAACTGGAACTCCCTATATACTTGTAACCTGCTAAGCTCACTAAACTAAGGTTTGAGGTTGCAAGACAAACTTTTGCTCAAAGTATTTTCATGCTATTAATTTTCCAAAAAGGACAGGCTAACAGTTTGCTAGTTCCTAACTGCTGATATTTCCCAGTGCTTATCAAATTCTGCCCACTGCAAAATACTTGCAGTAAACTACAGGGAGTCAGAGCATCAGCTGAGGTAGACTATCATACCTTTCCAGATATGCTAATAGCACTATGATGATTTTTACGATTTGCCTTGTAACAGAAGAGCTTGTTTTGTGTTGCTATTTACAGATAGCTTGCTGGGTAACATGATCAGGATCAACCTGGGAGAGTCTGCAAAAAGCAGCTTACTTTGCATCTTAGAGATCTAAGTTGTTCCAAGTTGAGCTGCCTCATCTGGAAAGGAATGCAATGGAGACAGAAATTCACAGTCCAACCTTTCTGAGTGTCAGTACCTAAAAATGGCGAGTGAAGACCAGCAACATTATTGGCTAGCTTCATGGTACGTATTTTGTGCAACTTTCCAAGAGAGTGCTTTCCTGAAATCTGTGCTGGTGATTCAGCTCCACCTCATGCAGACATCACTGCCCCACGCAGGCATGGGTATCACTGCAATCAGAAAAGTTAATTGCACCATCCTTCTCCACCGCACTGCTACACTGCTTCTGAACTTAATAGTAGCTGTATTAACTGTGATTGATTTATGTGTGTGCAGATTTGTTCACTTCAATTTTTAGAAAAAAGTATTTTCTTTCCAATTTAAAACAACTAAGATATTCATATTATGACATAACCTTGTATGGCACTTTAATTTCCAAAGAACCTCTGCTAAAGCATGCAGACACACAGACCTTCACGTTCAAGGCTTTGGGAGCAGAACAACCAAGTACATAAACTGTGTTATTTAAGCCTGCCTTGTTTCTGTTTCTCCGTCTACAAAATGATTAATTTATACACTTTATGCAGTTACCCTACATCATGAAATAGATGATGTTTCTGAAGGCCCTTACAAAAAAAATTTTTTGTATTATTTGGCTCCAACTCTGTTTCAGTTAGTCCTGCTGTGAGACTTGTTACAGAAGGCATTTTCCCAAGTACTCAGAAAGCACATTTCTCAGTTTCAAAACCTGGCAAGGTTCTCAGATGACAAAACCATATTCATATGTGCTACTAAGGATGGTATAATGTTTGCACACAAACTTTTTAACATCTTGGAGGAATACACCTCTACTTAAATAAGTATGTTTTTATCTCTTACATTGTTTTAATTGGTTCCAAGAGCCAAACTTAACATGTCCCTTCTCTTACAACTGCAAATTCTCTTTGCAATTCTGAGAACAGATACCGGTGGTTAACCAGAAGCTTCAGATATTCAGATTATTAAATACCCCTGCAACCAGTTTGGCAGCAGTAAAAATGTATACATGAACCAAGAAACCCACCAAAATCAGAAAGTTATCATCTGTTTAAATTATGAGCAAATTGTCTTTCTTTATTCAATGTTACAAAGACAAAAACAGAAGAAACCTTTTGAGTAGAAAGCCCTAGATATTCTAAAGTAATTTTAAAAAAATCTCCAAAGCCTAAAAAACCAATCAAAATCCCCAAAGAATCCAAACAACCCAACAAAACAAAAAAACTGCGCAAATGGAAACTTGACAACTCTAATCAAGTGTTATCATCTCATTTACATATTTGCACGAGAGGACATGAATATGCAACTGCAGAAGCTTCTGAAAATAAAAACAGCTAAATAATAAACTACATTCATTTAACATGTTTACAGGCCTTTGTATTGCTTTATTTGTTAAGAAAGCATGCTCACTATGTAAGGTCACAATAAATACCTCCAAATTATCCAAGTGGGATCACAGGAATAAACATCCTTCAAGGACACCCGTTTCCAATGCATGAGAGTTGCTTATGTTTTTAAAAATACATACTTGTTTTACTTTAGATGCAATTTAATTTTTATATAGTGCTATCTTTTCCTCACATGTTCAGCTACCAGATTCTGTGTGGGACTGCAGTAAAAGCAAAGCAAACTTTATCACTAAACAGTATAACAATTATGGTAGCACCATTGGCTATCTTACTACGTCTTCAAAGATGGTGTGTGTCACTATAGCCAGTAGTGTTACACTGAATTTACATCAACCAAGAGTTATCTTTCGGACAGCCAGCAACTGAAAAAGCTGTTTCTGTCTAGAGAGCTGTTCATACAAGAAGCAGCAGCAAGAGTGAAATGAGTCAGCAACTCTAATAGGCAACACCGTGGTAAACATCTTCAACTTGCAGAGATAGGATTGAACCAAAATCAACCAATACTGCTGTTTGTATTTCTTTTCTTCTATTATTTCCTATAGGAACATTTTTTCTTGTAATATCATGTGGCTTAGCAACACCAGTTAAAAACCTGTGGGTGAATATTCTCTCTTATGAACTGGTGATTTCAAAAGAACTAGGGCAATTTCACACTGAATGAGGACAAACTCAATTTGTTTTCAAACTATGTCAGTTTTTCTTTTTTTTCCACAGCCATCTATGTTCTGCCTGCCTTTCCTTGAGGGATATTTTGCCACTGAATTCCAAGTTGCCTTTTACTAGGTCACTAGACTGTTAAACTTTATAGACACCCCCCAGTTTGAATAGAGCTCAGTCCTTTTTCATCTTCATTACCCAAAAACCCCCACGGTCAATCCCAGCAGGTACACTGTACAGCACTTTACACAAGACCTCCCCATTTGGAACCACTAGAGTCCACCACAGCTCGTTTCCAGTTCTCTTTCCCAGGTACTGCAGAAGCAAGCAGCAGATGGGATGAGATTTTTTTGACTGAGGCAGCTTATGGTAACCCCCCATCTCTGTGTGAGAGCTCCATCTTCACCATGTGCTCAGAGGAGCTCCAAAGTCTCCACCATTTTGAGACTTTCAACCTCCACTGGGAAAGACCCTGAGCAACTGGATCTCATTTTGAAGTTAGCACTGCTTTGCCTTAAGCAGGGGCTGGACTTTATGACCTCCAAAGATTCCTTCCAGCTTATGTTACTCCATGTAACAAACAAATACCCTTTGGATGGTAGAGGAGGTGCCAAGAATCCACTGAAAAACAGAAGAGAGCTAACAGTGCACTGCAGAGACAGAGGAAGGACTGTCCGGCAGCCTACATCCAGCATGATGGTGGAAGACCATCCCTTACAAGGGGGCCAACAAGAGCCGCATTAGTGTGCTGTGCCGCTGGTAGGAACTGCATGCCTTCCCCAGCCAAGCAAGTCAGCCAGCCCAGCTCTGAAGGCTTTCAGTGACCTCCAAAGATAACACATTTGAAGCATACTGATTTTTAGTGTTGTTCTTTCCAATTTACTGGCTTGCTGAGAAATTTAGAAAATTTTTAACACAAACATTACTAGAGAAACTAACTAGCTTAATTATTCAACAGCTTTTCTTTTGAAAGTAAATGTCTTCATGAATACAGCCAGCCTTCAAGGCTATATGGGAAGAGGTATTAGTCAGCTGTGGTTGCCAATGGTCAAAAAAATCCCTAAGAAACCTTGTTTAAAACCTTTGATCAATTCCTTTTACTTAATGGCAGCACTGAGACTCATCACATTGTCTTTCCTGGCATGAGAATTTGACTTTTTTAAGGGTAAGATTGAAGACATTCAAAGTTCACTACCTCTCATTCCTCCACTGGCAATTAACAGCTAGCGGTTATATACTATTCAGTTTGGTGCCAACATTTTCAGAGTTTAATGTTATCTAGCAACAGGAATGAGGTCAGGAAACTAGTTCGGATACATTACTTTCTAGTCTCTTTTCTTGATCCTTAAACTTATTTATGCTAATTAGCAAAGTACTAATGAACCTCTACCTATATTAAATGGCTGCAATTCCTAAAACAAGCCATTTCCAATCCTAACTCTCTAAGAAAAAAGTGAATTGGATCAGGATATGCATTCTAGTTAATGAGGATTATTTAATGTATTTCTTCTTGCAGGGTGCTCAGGTGGGTCATAACCAGATAATGCATTGACACTTTATTGCAGCCAATCTTTAGAGTACAGATACACTGGTTATAGCCCAGTTATTATACACACAGCTCAGCATAGTCAGTGCTCTGCTTCTCATTTCACGGCAGTTCTGAACACTCATGATTGACTACTAGTAGCTTTGTATGACTGTAGTCTCTATTTGGTACTACTGAAGTCAAAAATCAAACCGTGTGGGAGATTTTCAGCAACATTAACATTTCCTTTCATGGAATTGTAGTACCCTTTTGGTTGAAATCTACCTCTGGAAATCATCTAGCCTAACCCCTCCGATCAAAGCAAAGCTAACTGCAAAGTTTGGTCTGGTTGCTCATAGCTTTGTCCATTCCAATTCTGAACACCTGCAGCATTTTCCTCATCCACCTAGCAGCCTGGTTTCAGTGCTTAACTCCTCACATTTCTCTCATGCTTACTTAACTAGGTAAAAGCTATACAAGTTACTCTGGTTTTTTATTATTATTATTTTATTGTACTTTTCCAGTATTTATTTCTTTCACATCAAATGAAATGAAAGTCAGAATCGCGTGCCAAGCTAATTTTCTGATAGTACCTTTCCAGTCAAGCAATGGGAAAAGCTACGATGCACCCGCGGGCAGGCTGTGCTGCAGCCAAAGCCACAAGTGAGCCATGACTTCAGGCTTTCTCTAATTCTATGTAATCCACTATCTACATATGCTTAATAAACTTAGCAAACACTCCAAAACATTGCATATGATCAATTCCAATGAACAGGACCTGATAAATGCCACTCTATACAATTTCTTAACAATTTCAGCTCAGATAAAATAAAAAAGTAAACTTTTTAGAAGTGTCATGATCTATTCATGTAAAATTGTATCGTCTCAAAATGTGTGACACCGTGGAACTACCTTCCATTTCAAAACTCTTCACAAAGAAAGGGAAATCTTTATTCCCATTTGAAAAAGTTTTTGTCATAACTACCAACAGACTTAAAAGTTGGTTTGCTGCTTTTCAGGATTATACTTTAGGAAGATTCATCACTTAATATAGGAGAGATTTTCTAAACCCTATCTTTGGTTATGAAGTGGGAGAGACAATTTGCTAAATAAGCAACATCTGAACATCTTTAAAAACCCAGTGACTGAACAGGAATTGTGATCAGACTCACAAGAGTTAAGTTCTGTTCCCTCATCTGCAAGTATAATATTTTTGAAAAATTAATTAATATTAAAAAAGGAATAACGCTCCTCAAAAGATATACTTGTTTTGAAGATATGTTAGATAACATCTGCATGACACTGAGATTTTAAAAATCTGAGTTTATATTAATAACAAAACAGTACAGAAGAAGACATAGAATCATAGAATGTTTTGGGTTAGAAGGGACCCCTAGAGGTCATCTAGTCCAACCTCCCTGCTGTGAGCAGGGACACTGCTAACTAGATCATAGAATCATAGAATCATAGAATCATAGAATCATAGAATCATAGAATCATAGAATCATAGAATGTTTCGGGTTGGAAGGGACCCCTAGGGGTCATCTAGTCCAACCCCCCTGC
>BOSO01043079.1:0-13511 GCA_018403395.1 Gorsachius goisagi | reverse complement strand
GGGGAGGAGAACCTCCCTCAACCTGCTGGCCACACTCCTCTTAATGCACCTCAGGATACCATTGGCCTTCTTGGCAACAAGTGCACACTGTTGGCTCATGGTCAGCTTGTCGTCCACCAGGACTCCCAGGTTTATCAGCCTGTGCCTTTATTTGTTCTTACTGATCCTGATTTCTTGTATTTCTTTCATGCTGCAGTGAAGTAGTTTTCAGTTCATTTGGTATCACGAAAGCAGATCAACACCTTAATATTAATCCATGGACAAATTTACCTATTTTTTTTTTAAAGGAAGGATGTTTTCAAAGGAATTTTCTCACTATCAGTCTCTTCTCTGGCTTTTCCTCATGAATGAGGAAAATCAAGTGTTTGTTGTTGCTGTTTTAGTTTTGGACCACAAAAATTCTCCAAGATGATGCTGAATCTCTGTTGTCACTGTTCTTTACTAAATTTAGCCATCTTGACTTCTGCCTTTATGTAGGCAGTTTTGATACTCAGGGACTAAAATCCATGCATATTCCCTCCTCTTCTAGTTCAGTGCGGAATTTTCAGTGAAGAAAGAATAGAAACTCCTTTCATGTTCTTCTGCATGACAGTTCATTTTAGAATGTTCTTCATACTGTAATCTCATTAGGCTGAACTCATTATGAATTCTCTTTCCATACTTTAATTCTCCTCATATCACAAGTTCTATAGAAATCCATTTTAGTTTGTCATCTAATGACCATTTGTCACATTAGAAACCCCACCCTCCCACACAACAGTACTCGCTACATCAGCCAATAATAACAACATTTTTTCTTTAGCTTCTTTATTTAAAATCAATTTATATATCAGTTAATTTCAGCCATAAGAAACTGTTCTCGATAAAATCCCACTGTATTGGAATGGTAAACTCTCAACTACATTTATTTAAGAAAATAATACAACTATGCCCCACAAATTATGACAGAGTTTGAAAAGAAGTATCTCCCTCTTTCTTTACTATGTAATGAAGATGATGTCATAAAAGTACATAACAAAGCTCTAGAAAATTCAGGAAAAAATACAGAAAAATAAAAGCTCCCTATGAGTTTTACCTTAGTCAAAAATTCTTTACTGGAAATAAAACATTAATAAATGCCTTTATACAAATAAATACATATTTTAATAGGTGAAATGTATCTGAAACATGAATTCTTCCTGTTTCAAAATTTCAAACTATGCAAAGTTAAAATAATGGGCTATACTGGCCAAAGGTTGGTTACAAGAGTCTTTATTTTGCAAACTATACAGAAACAGTAAAAAAGAAAATGCATTATACTTTTCAATATTACATAGATGAACATTAAATTTAGTATTTAATGTGTAGAAATTAATTCAAATAAGAAACTGATTTTCCTCTTAATTAACGATGGGAAACCGGTGAAATTATACAGCCTGTATTATTGCATTATACAGGTCACATCGATTTTATTGTGGGCAGAAAGCAATATATATGACATGAACGAAGATGGTGGAGTCCCAAAATGTCTACACAATTAATTAACATGCTAACATAAATACAGTGATTAAAGTAATTTTCTCTACAGTCAAATCTTAAATGCTACTCTACACAATAATTATAATCTAGTCCACATGGTAATTACATAACAATAGGAAAAAAATTAAAATAATCCATTTTCTTCATTCCAGCAGCAGTACCTATACTGGTATTAATTTGGTAATTGGGTGTGCTTAGCTATTGCCTAACATCTTATACTGGTGTGCATGCTAAAACCTCTCTATTTCTATTTTGCAAGGCACCTTTACAATACGTTCTCTACGTTTCCGCAATAGTAACAGAAAACAACATGAATTAAGATAAAGATGCAAAACTATTTCCCAAATTAAGAAAATAAAAAGTATCATATTACATTTATTAAAAACTATATTGGGGCAAATGCCAATACTCTGAAATACAGTCATGTATAAAGGTAATAGAATTTTAAGCAAAATTTTTTCCCATGTAAAATATTTTACGCTAATTGATTAGAGAGAAATACAGAGAAACAACAAAGGGTGAAGCAATGTTTGAGTAAATAATGATGAAGCCTATACAACCTTGATATGGAAGAAAAAAAAAATTAAAGGAGGACAAGAAAACTTTACAATTACAGAATTGGTGCTTGTCCATGCTACTGCTTTTGAAAAATCCTTTCAATAACCTAGCCATTTCCTAGTTAAAAAACATAACTACAAATGCAAAACACAAAGGAGGACTTTGCTTTATTTTCCCCTCCTGATAATTTTTCTCCATACCTTTGGTTAATTAAAGGCTGGTGAGATGCTACTTGTGCACCAATGTTTTCCTACTGTAATATATTTTTCATTTTTTAAACAGACAATGTGCAAAGCCTGCAGGGCCTAAAACACTGACAAACTGAAGTTAAGTTAGAGTATGTGTTCTGAAGAAGACATGCACCGTTCCAGCTAAGGGCAAATATCTTACCATCAGAGCTTTAAAGAGACTGGTTGTCTTTATAGTGTGTTCTGCGCTTTTGTATTTTCAGTAGCACATAATGTTTCTTTCTTCAGGCTAGCCTTCCAATGTGTTTTCTTCAGCGCAAAGGCATTTAGAAACTCAAAAGCACATAATATAATTATTCTTATATAAACAAAAAAGTCTATGACTCCAGCTGCAATGTTTGAAATAATCATACAAAATATACATGTTTGTTAGAATCCTTTTGATCCTGGAGAGCAAAGGGATTTTATGAAATGTCATTTTGTGAATTTTAGAAAGGTACAATTCACAGACCCCCTAATATCATCAAATATATCCATCATGATCATCACCGTCATCAACATCATCATCTCCTTCATCTTCATCATCATCTTCAATTTCGTCTTCATCATTCATTATTTCATCTTCATCATCTTCATCATCTGTCCATTCATGGAAATCACCAGAGGCAAAATCACCCGAAGTCTCTAAATCGATAACTAAAAAGGTATGATAGTTATAGAAAAGACACACAACATACACTACATATTTATAGTGTAATATACATAAGCATACAAAAGGCACACCACAATATTTAGTTTCAGGATGATTACTTATTTTAAACTACACAGTGTGACACAGAAATAAAACATAAATAATACAAAATTTCTTTTGTCTTAAAAGAAAACCACTTCAACAGGGATGAATTTCTCGATGTTAACAAAAGGAGACAAATTTTATGGATTTGTAGAACTATAATGAGTGCCAGGAACAACTAAAAGATATTTAAGTCCAACTTAATAGTGTGTTAAATTTACCCTTTCTTTCAGGCTACGTTCTTTTGTTGCAAAAGAAGTGGAAAGGAGTAATGTAAGGCTTTTTTATTTTTTAAAAAAAGTAAAATATTTTATTGTCATTTTTTATATCTGGGTCATCAAATAAAGGTGACATGGGAATTCTTGGAAGAAGTTACACAGTGCTGCAGGGAAGGGAAAAATAAGGGAAGATTTAGTGTGCTAGGAACTTTTGGCAATTCCCTCAAATATAAACTGAGAAAAAGTCAAACTGAATTCACTAGCTTGCTGATTACCCAAAGGGATTTCATCAAGCATTTGGGGGCTTGTCTAATGCTGCTCTAGATAATTAACTTTCCCTAGGTTGATATACGCTATGCCAAGCACATGTATGAGGTCTAATAATAGCTGACACAGTGATAGGAATTGCAAAAAATAATGAAGTAATAACAATAGTAAATTATAATTTGTTATTTTTTGTTTCAAAATCCATGTAGTTGGGTCCCACATCTGTTCTTACTAAATAAATTTAATCTTGTTGGTAATTAAGGGGAATAACATCTCTGAACCAAATGTCACAAAGGGTTCTTAACTTACCACATTCTGCCGCACCATTTGTTCTGGATCCTGTTACCTCATTACCGTATCTGTCAACACACCAGCACTGCCCTACACTTCCATGGCACTGACTTGGTTTGTAATACCCATCTTCATCACATAAGGGGATGTACTGCCCTGTAATATATGAATAATATATAAATAATGAATAAGAATGTTAAAAAATGCCTCTTGGCCAACGTAACAATTATAGCAGAAAGTTATCTACCTTTTGCTGTTTCCTCATTCTAGACTCTACACTGATGGGTTTACCATGACTAAATTCAGTTAAGCAGAAGGTGACTGAATATATCAAATGTGGGAGGGAAAATAACACCTATCAGCCTTGGACTGATTTCAAGAAATACAGCGACCAATCTTGCTTTAAATTTTTCATTGATCCTGTGATACATATTCCTTACTCCCTGAACGTCTCAGTCCAGATCTTCGCTGTATTCTGTGGAAAAGGCTCAAATGTCATACCCAACTCTGAATGCGATGTTCTATAATCCGTGGAGTACAAACAAGTCTGAATAATAAGGGCCAGGCTTCCTGGACTAACTATCTGCTACAGGGCCTAGGAGCTATTTTTACTTAACATATATTTTACAATCTGTTTAGTTACCTGACAATATTTAATTACCCCACCACAGAAGACAACTGCAGTGTAACACACCAATTTTAACAACAATAAATGTAAAAAAAGAATGTTACATTTGCATTTATATGCCAAAGACTTAGGCAAATGAGGCTCTAAGCCCAAAGGGTTCCCCACCAAGAGTACAAGAGACACAGTCAGGGTCTTATTTTGTGAGGCAGTGACTTGCCTAAGGCTGAATAATCCATTGGTTTTCATTTGGAACAAACTGAGACTTTTGAAAGAAACATAATATGTAGACAAACGACAACAAACAAAACATTCATATGAAAGCATTTTGAAGCGTATAGTTGTTGTTAGAAACCATCCTTAGCAGAAATACAGCTTTGACTACTTTGGGCCAAACCTTTTATGGCAGCTTTGTATACAGTGGCTAACAGTAAAATGAAGATTTTACATTTCAGTAATACTGATACAGTGTAAACTGATTCACAACAGAGATTTCAATTACTCAAAGAATATTACAGGTAAAGGATCAGCAGAGATACTAATTTAGGAGTGCCTTAGACTGTCCCCTCTATAACTGTAAAAGCGTACCTTCTATTAGGGTAATAAAACAGATGTAATATCTTTTGGTAGGTAAGGTAATAAAACTAAGTTTAATAGCTTTCAAAAATTTCATAAATTTTGTTGCTGGAATTTACTGTGGTCTATCTTTGTTGGATTAATATTGATTTTATGTTGCTGTTTCACTAGGGTTATTTATTAAGCAATAAAACCTTCAAAAGAATGATCTATGGCTCACCTAGGAGCTTCTTTCCTCCTTGCTGCTTCTGAATGTTGCCGAGTTCTGTCTGGCAAGGTGGGTCTAAAATGACATTAAAAATGTTCAACAGATTACAGTGTTATCAAGCAAAGAAAGCATATGACTAAGTTTTCACAGTTTGCTACGTTCTAAGGTCACTCTAACTACTGATCTTAAGAAACACACACATCCCGCATTACTAATCACGTCCTAAACTCTGAAATAAAAGAATTACTGCACCTTGCTACAGCTCCAGAATTATGAATTCAAGCACCACCATGGATTTGTGCAGAAGGCCACTCCCAGTTAACCCAGATGTAAGTGAACAGCTAGTCACCAGTCTGAAGGATCGAGGAATGCTAGATCAAAATAGTAACCCTGTCACACCCTATTTTATCAGTCTACAGAAGCCAGAGTGTGACTGTGAAGCTTGCCTCATGTATTGGTTAGAAACAGGATGGCTCTTCTAATTCTTTCCCTTTTGTCCTTGTTAGAAGTCATGTTCAAGTTTTGTATTTCAAATACTACACTAAGAAAATAAGAATTGTCTCCACTGAAGTCTGCAAGATTGTGGTTCTATTGCAACAATTTAAGACTGAATCCCATGGGTACAAATCCCCATGTTCAGCAAACTAAGTTAATAACAGTGGCCAAACTTTAGATGTGTCTAAGAGGCAGAATAGGTATTAAAATTCAGTTTTCCATTCTTCAGAGTTATAGCTTACTGCAGTTCTGAATCATTTCTGTCTACAGAAGCAAGTCACAGTACACTCCATGAATAGGATGGAAATAAGACATGAATGTGTATATGTTACTCTTGAATAAGTGGAAGAATCAAAGCCAGCAAAGTACTAATCTCTGAACACTGACATTGCGTACTACATTAGACCACTAGCACAAATGCATTTCTCATTCTGAATCATCAGTAGTATTACTGAGTTTACTCGCATGTGTCTTTAGCTTATACTGTTCCCGGACAATATTCTGATAACATCTCACTGAAGTCTCACATTCTATGAATATTAAATGCATTTTCCATTTTAGCAGACTCTTGATTTTTTAGAATACATCTTTGTCAGGCAATTAACTCAAGGTTCCCTTCTGAAATATAGCAAAACTACTTTTTTTTCTATGCAAACAGAAAAAATTCTTCTGAGCTAGTTTAAAGATGAGTAAGACTGGCCTATCTTATTGATGAAGCACACACTTAGACCAGAATCCAGTCACTGTGTAGGGCAATGGGTAGGCAAAATCACTTGAGTGGTGATAGTCCAAAGCAGCCTTTCCTGAATTCCTCCTAAAGGAAAACAAGAGTGCTCACCCTTTAGCCAGCTGAGAGCAGCACAAGATGCACAAAAGAGTGCAGTAATGGCAAGAATACATTATAATACATGGAGGTACCTTTCTTGTGGAAATGCTCAAACTCTGGTGACAAATGCCTAGATGAACTGGTGATCAAAAATATATTTCTGGTGAACACCGGGCCTCCTGGCTGGCATAGCCTAGATATACCAATAGGCCTTTGGTATTATTCATGAGCTCTTATCTAACAGAGTAAATGGAAACTGGAAGACAACAATAACCCCTTACTGACAGCAGGCTTTAATTTCTCTTGACTTCACATTTTAAATACTATTTACATATCCCAAACATTTAAATAAGCTTATAAACGCTTAGGGTGGCCTTGACTCTGGTGGGCCAGGTTTTCACACTAAATCTATAATGATTCTTTTCAGAGTGAAGGCCTTAAAAGTAGGCTATACTTTTAAAATACTGTTCACAGGAGTCTTAGTGTCAGAGCAAATTTTCAAGGGATGTCCTTCCAGACAACCAAGCAATTTTCTCTGTGTGCTCTTGAAAACCACTGGGACTTGACATCACTGGGTGGGTATTGGGTTTTAAGTAGTTAGCCTTTGAGTGTTTGCTGAGGCTATTTAAAGTTTTACGTTTCTTGTTTTAAGAAGATGATCATGCTCAGTATTATGCCAGAGGTGTTCATTACCTTTCAAACCTAAGGTTTCTGTCTTTCCTGATATTTAAAGAGTTAAGCTCTTAATTATACAGCATTCTGAGGATCAATTATTTCTTAAACCAAAGGTATTTCCAATTAATCAGTAATCCGAAAAATGATAGTAATTTATGCACACAAGTACCATGGACTAGAAGGATCTAGGATTGTGGTGGACTTGGCAGTGTTAGGTTAATGATTGCACTTGATGATCTCAGAGGTCCTTTCCAACCTAAATGATTCTCTCCTATTCTATTCTATTTTATTCTAGTCTATCTTTCAAAGAAGATGGGAAATATGCTGAAGGAGAAGAACTAACCAAATAGGAAAAATACATACATTTTGTTCTATGGAAAAAAATCCTAAATTAGAAACACAGAGTTGCACACATAAGCACTTATATGTGAAAATGTAAAAAATGATGGACTATGCCTAAAGAAAAAAATCTCCATTAAAGCTACAAATCTTTGGTGGTATAATTACAAAAAGGAATACCACTAACCAAAAGGTAACAAGGCAATATGAGAAAGTTACTTACCCAAAACTTTCTTCTTCTCAGAAGCTAGGTCTTCAAGATTCACACTTAAGCTTTGCTTCTCAGGATAAAAGCAGCAAAAACTCTTAACAATACTAAATCACTCTGGTGCTTAAAACTGTCAAAGAGAATGGCAGTCCAACCAATTCCTTTTGGTCCACAGCATATCCTTTTTCCTCTCTCCCCAACTCATAATGATTCCCCTCTTTATTTTGCAGTTAGTTCATGAGTTTGGAAAAGCTTTCTATTAGATTTCTGAACTTATTCCCATAAAAAAGCAGTGTCACTGGACAACTTTTGGGAGTCTTGAGACAAGGAGAAAAAATTCCTTTACAAAAACCAGTGTGGTGGCTTCCTTTGAAATAGCAATGAATCTGACATCAGTCTTTCTGCTAATCTGAATACAATTAAGAGACCTAATTATCTTCATCCTTAATCTACTTCCATAGATATGGCAGGAATCGTCTCACTGCATTGTTATGACTGATTCATGAGCCACTTAATGGCAACCATTCTTCAGTGCTCGAAGTACTCATGTACACCAGAGTACCCCATGTTATTAATAGTGGCCCTTGACATGTCAATATTTGGCTGTGTCAAGAAGTGCTGCAAGGCTAGTATGATTAAGCTTTGATTTACCAAAAAGAGGATCATTAACAGAGCAATGGGAGTAAAACTGGTAGATTTGACAAACAATGTCTAGCATTTTTAACAGACGTGTCTCAAGGAGCTGCTACCCACACAGTGAGACTCTAGCTTTCACAGATTTTCCATCTTAATTAATATCTGGCAGAGCCCCTAGCTTCTGGCATATGGTCCACTGCAGATCAGGCTGCCGTGTTGTGCCTTGCCTGTGCTTGGGTTCAAGTATTAGAATTGTTCTTGGACAACCAAGGCTTGAACTTCAGGGATTTCAAGAAATCTTTCTGGGGACTGCAATTATGTGTTAAGGCATATTACACTTTCCTTTAGAATCTTCTATAAACATATTTGAAGTCCTGCAATCTGAAAAGACTGATGTAACAAATATGAATCACAATAATTATCATTCTTCTGTAAGATAGACTAGTTTTAAAGTCATAATGATGTCTTCCAGCCTTGACAGACAGAAGAGCCTGTAAGGAAAGGCACCTAGAGAAGTGCTGGACTAATAGATCCATGCAGAGGCCTGCAGTAAAGAAATACTTAGGTGCTAAGCATTAATATTCCTAGCAAAATTGTGTACTCTCCTACTCTGAAGCAGTGATGCAACAAAACCAAGGATGTAATAATGATGAAGTACTAGCAGAAAGAAATTCCAACTATAGAAAGGGCTACACTGCAAGTGCTTCAGCATTTAGATAAGCACTAAAGTGTTAAGCTACTGTCAAACAACTAAGAAAGTTCTGAAGATGGGTGCTGAAGCATTTGCATGAATTGTAGTTGAAACTAGAGGGCAACAGCGACCAAAGCGTACAGGAAGACTTGCAAAGAGCACTAGCAAAGTGCAGATTTTGAAGTATTGCAGAAATGCATTATAGTGTCTTGGATGTATCTCAGAAATACTAAACTACACTACAGCAGAATAAGGCCAAGAAAAAAAATGCAATAAGCACCACTGAGCCGTAGATAAGTATTTAAGCATTAGTCAAGGCAGGACAGCTACTACAGGAAGATCTTCTTCTGAGCAAGAAAGATCTGACTTAAGTATTCATAAGAAGTTGCTTTTATTGACTGGAAGTTGTAAGTAATGTGTAGTAATGGGTCTACTGTACTGTAATGCATCACGACAGACCTCAAGCAGAAAGAAAGAATGAAGAAGAGTTACAGGTACTTGTCTGATCCTGGCAGTCTTGAACTGTGAAGCTAAGATCAAAGAGCAATAGGGCTTCTCAGATAATTATTACAAGCAAATATTATACTTTTTAAAAAAGCACAATGGAATTTCTATCCCAGTACGATACATATTGTTGACCAAATTTTGTATTCACTTTGAACATCATTAATCTATAGCAGTCTCGTAAAACTGTAGATCTGCCCAGAAAGCACTAAGTTCAATGAATAGAGAGAGCTGTCTACATGGCTTGAAGAATTCTGCTAATATCAACTTATTATAGTAAACATCAGAAAGAAGCCAGTCAATTTTTCTACCTAGCCATTTCTCTGCTATTAATAGCAAAGGTCTAGTTAAAGATCTTATTTAGATAGTTCAGTCAAGTAAAACAAAACCAAATGTGACCATATTACAAGGTTTAACATAACACTAGAAATTATGAATAGAGAATCCAGTGTGTCACTAATACACTAGGGAGGCAGGACCCAGATAGTTGTGCAAGAACTAATAATAAGATGTGACAAGTCTATAAGCTTTTTTTTCCTCCTTACACCTTCAAAAAAAAAAAAAAAGGACAATACAGATTTTATTGACAGTGTTAATTTGGAGGGATAGAGTGCATGTTTAATGTGCAAGGATTGCCAAAACCAAGATTTTGCCTCATTTACAACGTTGAGGATACATATTTTTTACTGTATGCTCAAACACACTGTGGTATCAAATGCTATCTAATCTGTTTTAAATCAGCACCTTATCGCAACACCATTGTCAAGACAGTGAGGAAATTGGTAAAAAGGGAAGAAAAGCTTGATAGTGTTGGATTCTGCAATGGGGAGAATCAGTGTCACTGAAAGCTGAATCCCAGATTTTTAGCCTTCGGGGTACCATTAATAAAGTTTAGTTGTGTTTAGATCAGTCTTTATGATACCATCCTTATGTTCTAGCGGTACATTGAGCAAATATTTAAGACAAAGACTATTTATAGGCAATAGAATGCAAAACTACTTGAAACTAATCTGTGGAAGTGCTTTCTTAATGCCCTGGTTATGCTGTACACGCATTATATAAAATTGGTAGAAGAGCCAATTGGTAGAAGAACCTTGGACCATACCAGGCTACATGTTATGTGCTGTACTTTCTCTGACAATTGAAAAGTATTATACTGCCCTCCAAAGAGTAAGGGTGTTTATATATAAAGCTGAAATGACTGTGGTGGTGTTTTTTTTATTTTAAAGACAAACAAGTAAAACATGTTATGTTCTTTACTTTAAGAACCACTTTACTTTTGACATGGGTTATTTTGCACTTACTGGTTTTGTTAGCAGTACATACACACTTATAAAAATAAAAGCTGAAACATTGTTCTATTACAAAACAAACAAGGTGTTTAGAAAGATTGTTAACCTTTTAACTACAAAGTTACTAAAGAAAAGAAGTCTGCTATTTATTATGTATCTACAGAAGTAAAGCTTTACTTTTGTTCTGATTTACAATGGGTAGATGTGGCATGATAAAAAGCTTTATTTTCACAGAAATCAGAGCCAAAGCCTAGATACTGAGTGCTAATGGGAATTTATCATGAGAGTTTTAAGGGCATAATTGAGATTAAAAAATTGATATTAAATTTTTCAAAAAGGCTGAACTGATTTTGCTAGCTTTCCACCAAATCAGTCTTCTCTTCTACTGGCAGTAGAAATTTGGACCCTGTTTCCTATTTATTTCTTTGAAAATCTCCCTCATGTTACTAAGAAAAATGAAAGGGCAATTCCGTCCAGTTTCAGCCAATATTTAAGGAGTAAACTCTTTGATTCATTACTAATGTTATTTGATCCTCAGGAAAATGATGCTTATAGATTGGGTTTATTTGTTTAACCAAATCACATCAAGACAAGAGATTCACCTAGGCACTAAAAATCAATTGGTTTTACGTCCAAATGACTGGAAAAAACTTTATCCATAATGTTAATTCAGTTATTTTAATAGGCTTACAAAATGGAACATTAAGATGCCCTACTTTAGCAATAAAAAAGTTTATTTTATAATGTAGGCAAAGTAGATTGGGAAAGAAAGAATTTAAGTAATTTTGTTCTTTATTTTGGCCTCTTTCCTCTGCATACTTACTGGAAGTTGGTATGAGAAACAATATTGCTCTAAAAGCATTAGCTGCTATTTTGCACTTTATTTAGAATCCTTGAATTTCTAGCTTGGGTTGTTCATTTGGTTTGTTTTAGGTATTCAAAATAATAATAATAATTATATATTAATTATTATATAATTACAATTATATAATAACCTTAACACAAATTCATGGTACAGCATTTAAAAGCTTCTAGTTCACTGTAATCTTCTCAACATGTTAAAAAAAGATAAAGCACTACAAAAAGGTCAGTCACATACATACGCAGGTTGTTCTCATCTTTTACCTTGCTGTCTTTGGAAGCAGTAGCACCACTCATTGTTAGATATCAAACTGTCCTTGTATGTGTCACAAGAATTGAAGAACGCCCTGGTGCATGGCTCATTCTTGTCAAGGTAAATGCTTCCAAGTTCTGACGGGTCCAACAACAGGTCATAGTTCGTATCAAGCCTGTTAAACATCCAGCCAAGGGAGTCTTTGCAAATTGGCAAAATGCTGGTATCAAATCCTGAGGGGGGGGGGGGGAAGTGTATGTTATTGAAATAATACATATAAATTATACGTCAGCTTCATTTTAAGTCATTAAATTAACCCCCTAAAAAAATAATCTCACCATCAGTCTCAAAGCATTTAGAAATATGAGTTTTCTTGTCAAACATTACACCTATAGCACACGCAATAAATGTCTACAGTGATTTCCTGGAAAATAATTCTGTTGAAGAATTTTAGTGATATTATAAATCAGGAGAGTGAAGCTTAAGTGGTTTGCAATGTTCACAGAACTAAGTGGAGAATAAATTCCAGGTAACTTGTTGGAGTCCGTTCTTTTCTTCCTACAACAATATTCAGTTCTATGAAAAAGGAACATGATACTCAGCCTCAGCAATGCCTTTAAAGTTACGATATTTTATCTTTACCTGATGTATTTTACGTCTTGGAGGAGGCTGTGGAAAAGATGATACCTAAGAGCAGCTGGCTGCCAGTATCAGACCTACTAATACAGCTTGCATCTTCCTAAATTGTTGCCTGGCAAAAGGGCCATCAGGAACAGGCAACAATAAAGAAATCTGAAAAGTGTTTCTATGCTGCTAAAACAGGTCAGCTTGGATAATTCAGTAATCAGATCTAGAAATCAGTAGATCTTCCTTTAGATATATATGTGGAGATATCCGTGCTGTGGTAGAACGACCATTTCAGACCACATTAAGATCATGACCTCGGTTCCGTGTTCATGTTATAAACCCTTAAGAGATTACTGTGGTAAAGTAAAATTCTTGGTGCAATTTTAAAGAACAGATGAGGCATAACATTCTCTGTCACCTGTCTAAAGTTGTAATGTATTCCTGCTCACTACGATTACACAGATAGGAGCAGAGCCTCGGTTATGGCAAGACGGAGAAGGAACCAACGGTCTTATGATAAACATAGGATAACTGACTCTCATTTTACAACAAAAGGTACAAGGGAAAGAAATAAAGCACAAGCTGCAACATCCCTTAAACACCTGTGAAAGTTTGCATCCTGAAGTCTCTCCTTTTCCAGAAAGTGTTTTGGACTATTTTATATGGGGAGGTGGGGTAATCAAGATGGATCCTATTGCTGGAGGCTACCGGTTTGCTAATAGATTGACAGTTCAGATGAAATGCATTCTGTAGGACACCAGACTGACCATTTTATTAATAGGAGTGACTTTTAGGAAAAGATACCCAAGGAGAGAGAAATAAAAGAAAATGCTACAATAAACGTCTACATATGTTTCATTGT
>BOSO01043043.1:287-25520 GCA_018403395.1 Gorsachius goisagi | reverse complement strand
CCCGGGGGGGTCTCGGCCCGGTTCCCCGGCCCTGTGCCCGGGGGGGGGTGTCTCTGCCCAGTTGCCCGGCCCGGTGCCCCGGGGGGGTCTCGGCCCGGTTCCCCGGCCTTGTGCCCCGGGGGGGGTGTGTCTGTCTCTGCCCAGTTGCCCGGCCCGGTGCCCCGGGGGGGTCTCGGCCCGGTTCCCCGGCCCTGTGCCCCGGGGGGGGGGTCTCGGCCCAGTTGCCCGGCCCGGTGCCCCGGGGGGGTCTCGGCCCGGTTCCCCGGCCCTGTGCCCCGGGGGGGGGGTGTCTCTGCCCAGTTGCCCGGCCCGGTGCCCCGGGGGGGGTCTCTGCCGCTGCCTCCGCGGGGTCAGCCCTTCCCCCCCGAGCGCGGTCCGTGCCCGGCGGTGAGCGCGGGGGGCGGGCCCTTGCCCGGGGCGGCGGGGGGCTCTCCCGGTGCCGAGCCCCCGGCACGCAGAGCCCCCTTGCCATTGAAGAGGTGTGCGAGCGGGGGTCTGTGCCTGTCCCGGGCCGCAGCGTGCCCCGGCCCGACAGCAGCCCCGGGCGGGAGCGCACCCCCCCGCCGCGGGCGGCTCCGGTGCCGGGGGCGGCTCCGGCCGGGAGAGCGGGGGCTGCGGTGCCGTGGGGGCCCGCGCAGGGGCGGGGCGGGGCGGGGTGCGGTGGTGCCCCCTGCGGCAGGGGGCTGTGCCCGGGAATGGGCTCCCGCTCTCCCCCGTTCCTGGCTCCAGAGGCTCGGGGTCCGTGTCCCGGCCGCACTGGCTCAGCCGAGTTCAGGGCACCGGGGCAAATTCAGTCTTGGTCTAAGGAAAAGCAGGCCGGTTAATTTGAGGATGTTTGCACAGTTACTGCAAAACATGGTTCTGAAAGTTGCCGGAGGGAAAAAAGTCTTCCAAAAGGCTTGAAGTAAACTTGGAATGTTTTGTTGTTTTGCAGGGTTTGGGTGTGCAAGAAAGATTCCTGTGATCTCCTGAAGGTATAGCTCGTCACTAGAAAAACATTCCCTTCTTCTCCAAAGCCTTTCTTCTCTCCTTTACTCTCACGTGCGCTGTATTTGAAGAAAGTACAGAAACAAACCATTTTCTCAAACACAGAGCGAATCAGTGTAGGAACGAGTGTTACCCCTCAGCACTGAGCAACACAGGTTGTCCTTGGAAGAAACGAGTGACAGAGTTTAGCCAAAAATAACTAATGGCAGATTCACCATTAGATCAGCTTTGTGGTGCTGCCCACCTTTCTTTTGGCTACTTGAAACCGAGGCGGCAGGCACAGTACCTGCTTGCCAGGGCTTGCTCCGTGAAAACCAAGGGGTGCCGGCCCTGGAATCCACCTCCTGACACTTTCACGTGTGTCGCTGTGGGGACATGGCTACTCCAGACTGAGCACATCGGTGTGGGGAGCCGCTCTGACTCTTAACGCCGCATGTCCCGCCTTGGGTGGCAAGCCCAGGTGAAAGATGTCATTAAACTGCATTTGCACATTTAAGTTCCGTATCGGTCCCGTGCTGGTCGTACCTGCGCGGTGCCTTAGCGGCCTGAGGCCCTGGGCGGTTTATGTGCCGCAAATATGAGCAACTGGGAGACCGAGCCAGGGTCTGGGCTGCACACAGCTGTAAAGTCTCTTGATGCCTCCTGCCGTTCTGATGTCAGAGCCTCTGTTCTGATGGGTACTTGTCGTTTTGGGAAGTTGTTGGTAATTTCCTGGAAAGAGCTCTCTTTTCCATTTTATTGTTGCTCCGATCTGTCACAGAGCGCCTGGTGATAGGGTTACGGTTTGTCATTACCTCCTGAGGCAGCAAAGAACGCGTTTGTTGCTGTATTTTCAATGCAGTCTTTGTCATAAAGTGTTAGATTTGGCATTACTGCAAGGATCAAGCGGACACAAGGAAAATAAGGCAATATTTGGAATTGGCTGGTGATTTCTGGTGAGAATAGTGCACATGCCTGAGGAGTCATGTTTACAAAGGTTGAAAAAGTTCTTTTTTGCGATTCATTTTTGTTTGTTCGTTTGAGAGTTTTTTCTTTTAAGAAATCTCAATACTTGAGCTTAGTGGAATGCACGTTTCAGGTGGGAAGAGGCAGAGCGAACACAGCTACTGTCTGTGCTCTGAAAGATTTTCAGAATTGAAAAAGTAAGAGTGGCAGAAGCAATGAGGTTAAGTGGAGGAAAGGAGGAGTTGGTCGGGAGAAGGAGGGCATGTGAAGCAGGACTGGCCTGGACATCTTACCGGCCCTTGCCTAAAGCCCCTTCCGCACCGATGCTACATCTCAGTGTCCCAAGCGACTCTGGAATTTTGGCTGAGGACGCAGCTGCCTGCACGCAACGTGGAGGTTGCTGTGGGTGTTCTGGTTAACTTGTTTGTGCTCTTCCCCCCTGCCTGCACGTCACTGTCAGCACCTCCCCTCCAACGGCGCTGCGCTGCTGCTGTGTTCCTTTATCACGTGGGGGATGTTGGCTTTTTAATGGACCAGGTGAAAAATGCCAGCCAGCAGTCTTTGTAAATGATGTGGGAGAATGGCCTCCCGCCATTTCTAACCGTGGCCATCTGAGGTTTTGTTCACAAACAGTTAAAAGAAATTCAGATAGCTGTGGGGTTTTAGTTTTTTATAACATCATTAGCCCTTTACCTGAACTGTTCTTACTTTGGGCCTACCAAAGGGGCAGTCAGGTGCTTTTGAGGAAAGTTGGGCTCCGGGTTCAGGTAGGAATGGGATTCCTCTCGATGGAGGCACAGTGTTCTTCCGTGGCTGGGGGTTTGAAGTTTGGGTTGGTTCTTTTTTAAAGTAGGGCAGGCCAGTTCCACAGTACGATGCGTCAGTGTGTTATGCTCTCTGCCGCCTGTGTTGCCTGCCAAATCAGCTAGTCTCTGCAGGACTATTATTTTTAATGTGGGTTTCACGCTCAGACACGAGGGATGTCTCTGTCATAGCCTGGCTGGTAGCAAAGAGGACAACTGCCCATAGTTAAAAACTTTCACTGGTGGAAGGAAATCTACATTGCTGAAGGCTGGCAGTCAGATACATCTTTCTCTGAGTATCCGTACGAATACAGTAAGAGACTGCTTCACTTAGTCTGAAAAACAGCACAGCTTTGTCTGTCGAGCGGCCCTTTCCTAGAGGCGCTGGTTTTGTCTGCTTTGACTCCAGACACCCAGAACGGGGTGTTTCTCACTCTGTGATGAGAAGGTGGGGCACAGCTATTGCCTGGCCTTGAGGGTGGTGAACAGTGGCACAAGGTGTCTTCAGACTGTGTTCTGATGATGGTGTTTGATGTTTCTCGTTTGGCAGTGGCCTGCCATACGTGCGGAGCAAGAGGAAGAGCCCTTCATCATTCCAGTTGTGCGTGGACCTGAGAGGAGGAGGAGGAGCTGTTGTTTGACCAGAGCTTCTGGGGAGGACAGATCAAAGTAAGTGTAGTGCAGTGCTGCCTCTTCCTACGCTTGTCTTCGTTATGAAGTGTCCATGAATCAGCTCCTCGGGTGCTCCTTGCCGTTCGTGATCCAGTATTCCTGTTTGGCTGCATGCTTTTAGCAATGGTCATGTACTTTGTGTAGCTGCTCCAAGCAGGTGACAGAATGGGAAGGAAAGAGTGCTTAAATTAAATTGCCTTTCTGAGTGTCACTAAAATCGCGGCATGCTCAGCAGGATTCTGTCATTTCCTACATTACTGAAGGTCTCTTTTCTCACGTTGCGTACCCACAGGTTAATATCGTAAATGTGCTTGACTGGAGCCAGCTCTGCTTTTGTTTTCACCCTGTGGATGGGAACAGGCTGTTTGAAAGTGTGACCCCACGTAAAGTTGAGAGAAATGTTTAAGTATGGGTGGTTCAGTTGCTCTCTCAGGTGCTTTTCTGCCTTATTTCTTTATTACCTACAACAATTCAGGTGACCGGCATTTTGCTTTTTCCTCCGAACTGCAGCGTACAAACATAAACACTGGTTTGTTGTGTCTCTGAACACCAAGTTCTGACTGCATTCTTTCATACTTTATTTGGCACAATAGATACTATATTTACCTAAGAACCCGGATGAGAGAGGCAGAGTCTGGCAGGTACGGATGCATCCACGTTATCCTCAGGTTACTGCTGCGTGCGCTGGGCTGCTGAGCAGAGTTCTGTGTTGGCGGGTGTAAAACGTTCCAGGAGGTTGTAGGCATCGTGTGGACAGGAAAGCTCTTAAATCAGATTCTGTAACCTCCACTGGTTAAGTTTTAGGACTGCATTTGTAGGTTAGAAACCAGCTTGAGTATTATGACACAGCGGGGCTGAGCACGTGCGTGGATGAGTAGGGCTCTGGTGGTCTCGGGGTGTGATCTCAGCTGGCGATGGCGAAAGTGACTTCTTTAGCTGCGCAGGTGAGATCGAATGATGCACGCTGACCTGCTGGAAGCCTGGACAGTAGAGGATACAGCTCATGGATTGTCAGTAGGCATTGTATTTTCCTGATTGTGTGCTCACGTTTTATGTGGTTTTGCGCTGTTTATTTTTGTGGGAAGAGTGTTTTCCTCTTTAGTTTGACTTCTGGTATAACAGGAATACAAATGAGGCCAAGTCTGTCATGATCAGGGAAGGACTCTTGCAGGGTGTGCACAGAAAGGTGTTGTAATAAAAGACTTTGGGTTCCTTAAATACCATCATTGCACAAATTACTTATGTACACAGATCCCAAACCTAAAGTTTTGTACTTGTGTATCAGTGTATGACTTCAAAGAATACCATGCAACTTCCTCCCCAAACGGAAAAAACTGAACTCCATCTGACAGTTTTCATGTCTAAAAAGGCTTGTTGCCTTCCCTAGGAGCAGCTGTAACACAGAAACGCAGATAGAGCCTTCAGAGAAAAGTGTTCCCCTTCCTTGCCTCCATGCGTGATGTGGTCACGTAAACGAAGTACTGCACCCCGTGAACCGGGCAAAGTAACTTCAGAATGCATCTGGGTTGTCTGTCTCGCTGGGGAGTAGGTAGTGAACTCCAGGGACGCTCGCTGGTGGTTTGGGGTCCCAGGACAGTTGAGGTTGGAAGGAACCTCTGGCATTTGCCTCGTCCAGCACCTTGACTCAAAGCAGGGTGACCTGGAGCAGTTTGCTCAGGGCCACGTCCATCTGGGTTTTGAACATCCTCGAGGATGGAGGCTCCGCAGCCTTTCTGTGCAAGAGAATAAAAAAGGGTTTTTTCTTATGCTTAAGAGGAAATTCCCTGTATTTTATTTTTTGTGTCTGCCACCTCTTCATGTTGCTGGACACCACTTGGAACAGCCTGGCTCTTATTTACTCTTCCTCCCATCAGGTATTTATGTACATTCATAAGATCCCCCTGAGCCTCCTCTTCTGGAGGATGAATGGTCCCAGCCTCGCCTCGCCTCAGATGACATAGATGACAGTCCCTTACTAATTTTAATGGCCCTCCGCTGCGCTTGCTCCAGTTATGTCCATCTTTCCTAGTGCTGGAGAGCCCAGAGCTGTACGCAGCACTCCAGATGTTGTCCCGTGAGCACTGACCCCAGTGGAAGGATAACCTCCCTCACCCTGCTGGCGACGTTCTTCAGGAGCCCAGGATGCTTTTTTGTCCCAAAAGTGTATCGGCTTGTGGTCAGCTGGTCCCATCCCCAGGTCCCTTTCTGCAAACCTGCCTTCCCGGCAGCGGGCACGCAGCCTGTCTCCTTCCCAGGTGCAGGGCTCAGCATTTACCTTTGTTGACCTTCATGAGGATCCTCTCTGCCCACTGGCGTACCTCCAAATGGCAGCGTGTATCAACCACTCCTCCCAGTTCTGCATCATCTGCAAACTTGCTGAGGGTGCCCATTGTCCCATCAGCCAGCTCTTACAGCTTATTTGTTTAAAAGGCACTTTTGCTGAGTACATGAGAGGGGAAATTGGGGCGTTAGTCCTAGATCTGCCAAAAAGGCCATTAAAGGTTGTAGATAATTATTGCTTAACTGGTAGCAGCTCAGAGATGTCGCAGCTAATGTTGAGCTGGGCAGACGCTGTTTGCAGGTATATCTTCTTTAGGTCTAAGAGCACTGTAGTTGCATTTTCATGGCATTGTGACTCTCTAAGTCCTGGTGGGATGGTGTGACGTGCTAGTTTGTATGAAGGCTGAAGATTTTGCATGCTTGTATGAAGGCTACCTCTGCTACTCTTCCCTTTCATGCTACCTTCAGACCTGAGCTTGTGCAGAGCATGCCTGGGTGCTTCTTTACCGTAGCCTTAGCACTTCTCATCATAGGGTTAAATTCTGCAGTGCTAGTTCAGGTGGCTCTGCAGCCCAGCTGTAGATAGGCTACACATTTCGTCTGTCAGATACTGCTGGGTGTTCCTTCCCTGCTCTTCCACATATGTATGTGAGATGTTACTGCGTAAAACAAGTTGCAGTGTACCCAGAATTAATACTAGTTGGCAGAACGATCAAAACTTGGATTCAGACACTTGTTTGGCTCCCAATCCATGCAGGTGCCCTGGCTTTGAACCCAGGGTAGAGAGGAGCTGTGAAGGCTGAGAGCACATTAAGTGGGACTTCCCGAAGCCAAAGTAGTTGAGGTTCAAGCAGTAGTTAAGATTAAAGCAGATGCACTCTTAAGTAACTTTTGCTGCTATGGATCTGAGCGTTGATTGATGTAGCTGCTAAGTCTGCCCAGTTTTATCTTCTGTATACAGAGCTCTACGACTAACCCTAGCAATTTCAGAAAGACCAAAGGTATCATTTGAAAGATGGCTTGGGCATACGTTCATGACCGTCCTGATGCAGCCTTTTGTTTTTTTGTAGATCCAGACTATTTGCTTTCCAGAATGTTTGTCGGCTATGAAGACGCCGAGGACACTGAAGTGTATGAAGATGAACTTTACCATGAGGAGTCATCCAGTGAGCAGAGTGTTGATAGTGAGGTGGAATTTCATCTCTATAGCCAGATCCACTATTCCCAAAATCTTGAAGAAATCAGCACGCTGGAAATGGATGAAGACGGTGATGTTGCAGGAGTCGCGGGTCATAGTTCAATCCCAACTGAGAAACGGTATGAAGACAAGAAAATCACTGAAATCATTGACCATGGTGCTCAGTTCTCAGGTGACCCTGAGGTCATCGTCTTGTCTGATACACCAGATGAAGACAGCATTTACAAAAGCAAAGTAAAGAAGTCAACAAGCTCTTTAGCTCAAGGTAAAACACATATCCATCCAGGATTTTCCACACCAAATCATGCCGAAGATGCTGGGTGTGATATCCTGTATCCTGCTGGATCAGGCACAGGCATTTCAAGGCAAAGGAAAAGCACCAGTGGGAAGCTTAACCCAGTCAGTTCTGCTGGAGCTCACGCCATCCAAGAAGTGTTGGTAATCGATGACAGCTCGGAGGAGGAGAGCTTGATATCTGAAAGCGATAATGTCGAGAGTTGGATGCTTTTGGGAGCTGGTGCAGATGACAGAGATGAAGATATAATGTTGAACCTTGAAGGCTGCGCGACTCCTGTCAGCGAAGGTTAGTACTTTCTTTAATCGCTTGTTTATTCTTCTGCATGTGGGAGGATCTGTCTTCAACGACACCGATGTCAATGTTTGAAAAGAAAGATAAACAGAAAGCGAACGTGAGTGTGTAATGATGGACACAAAACTGTGATGAAGGAAATAGCCATTTATTTATATAATTTCAATGCCATGACTTTGGTAACATATGGACATATGTATTGGTGGTAGACATTTAGAGGTGGTACCAGTGATTCGTACCGTGAACCTTCCAACTTCCCTGTGTATTTTGTATTCCTAAGAGCTTATAGGAGGTTGTGGGGGGCAGGGAGGAGGGGGATGAAATAAAGAGCGAGTACAACGGTTTCTCATTGTAAAGAAAGTTAAGTAGAAATAAACCAGTTTGAGGACTAAAGACGTAAAGAAAATCAGAGGTAGGAGCTGCATAGCAATACAAAGTTTGCTGAGGAGTGCTGCAGGGTGGGAAGGTAATGAGTACTCGTAACCCAGGGAGCAGCTCCGTTCCTCTTCCCGTGTGATGAGATTTCGGTCCCCTGCCCCGTCTGCCTTGCCTCATTGCCCCTCAGTGGTGCAGACACCCGTACTCCATGCTAGACCAGAGAAGTTTCAACTCGGGAAAGGGATGAGCTGTGACAGGAGCGGGCAAGGGACGGAGGGGAGGCCTTCTGAGCGGGTTCCCCTCCCAGGCTCTGTAGCCACTCCTTCAGGAGTCTGGCAGTTTGGGCTGCCGATCTGAAATTCACTGCAACTTCTTGTATGGATTCTGCACTGAATAGTTTGCACTGAATAGTTGGGAGGGATTCCCAGCCGCTGAGGCCAGCATCCAGCATTTTGGTATTTTGCAAAATACTCCTCCACCTGACCGTGCAGGAAGCTCGTAAGCGTGGCGGTTAGCGCAGCGGATCTGAGAGACGTGCTCGTGGTAATCATCCTACGTAACACGTACTTTGTCACCAGCAACTAGAAACTCTCCCGGACGATCAGCCATGCTTTTTTCTTGCCCACCGGTTTCCCGAAGCGCAAAGATCATTCCCAGAAACAGCGTCCCCTGCCAGGCAGAGAGCACACACTACCAGGAGAAAGGCTGGACAGGCTGGCCGGGTCAGCTGCGGCGCAGGGGACCTCTGCAAGACCTCTTTTTAAATTTACTTATTTAAAAAAAACCCGTATACCATAATTTTACTGGGTGCACATGTAAATGAGGCGGGTTTGGGTGCAGGGAAGCGCAATGCTGTGCGGCGCTCATCTGCAGGCTGATAGGGGTGAGGTTTTTCCTTGGGATGGCTGTGTGAACAGCGCGGGGGTTCACGTGCTGCTGCCAGGCTGTTTGAGAGGGGGAAGCCCAGGAATTGTCTTTGCCTTCTTCCCTGGTAAAACAAAACACCCCTCTCACGTTCAGTAACTTTCTGCTGAGAGCTGTTGTTGTGCGTGGTTTTGCACCGCCACCCGTACTCCTTGGCCGAACAGACCGTGGTGAGCGCTTGATCGCAGAGGGTTGATGAAGGACGCCAGGGTGCTTGCCCAAGCCTCAGGGGTTTCAGAAATGCTTCCCCTGCTCCCAGCACAATGCCGGAAGAGTGGCAGAGCATTCAGCTGCCAGGCCAGAAACCTATACACCCACGTAATATTTGCCATTTATGTAATATTCTCTGCTGTTTCTAAGAATTAGCTTAAAGTTGATAAATTTTATGAATACCTTTCTTTTTGTACTTTCACGTCCTGTCCTTTTCTTTGAAACTAGAGCTAATTAGCTCGTCTTTTTCTTAAATTACTTTGCCCATTGGGGAGCGAACGTTTGGTGCCGCATGGCGACTGCTGTAACAGCGACGCTGTTGGTGCATAGCACAGCTCAGACATTTTCCGGGTAGCGTCCGTTCTTCTCGTAACTGCTGGGCGGGCAAAGGACCGGGCGTTAGGGTTCTTTTGTTGGGTTTCCTCTGTGCATCTCCTTGGATTTATGTACCAAAATTGCCGATGGTAGCGCTAAGGATTACCCAGAAAAAGGAGGATCCAAAAATGTTTAGTGCTTGCGACCTTAAGCGTGTTTCAAAATTACACATACACGTTCTGGGAAACATTCTGTGATTAATGTATCAGAGTGATCACGTTTACTGGCTGTAACATGAACATGAAAATTCACATCTTCATTCTCGGTGCTCTTCCAACAAAGCTGTGCCAGTGCTAAGCGGAGAGGCTTTTAGAAATCCATACCGGAGGTTAATACCAGGAGGCAGTTTTGATAACTTGTGGTGTGTTTTGGTAACAAATGTAGTGATGTTTCCTATACGTATTTATGGATGTTGACAATAAGCGAGCCACATTCGCAGCAGGTAATGGGTGCAGAATTTTCCTGTGCTGTACAAACTCGTCACACTGTTCAGAACTAAAATCGTTTCATTTAATGTAGGTGATGTAAACATTTTTTGAGATGCTCAAACGGGAAGTCAAAGACGGTCACACAAGACACTCGTAAGTGTAACCGTTCCCCTCCTATTCTGGTTTTTGTTCTCATGGCTACGTTGGAACCTCCTCCAAGCCCCTTCTTGCGCCCTGCCTCGCACCATTGTGGTTCTGCCGGCGGCAGCCCCATGCCTGGAGCCACGGGACGTACCGGCGGTGCGGGGGCAGGCGCCAGCTGTACGCGCGCGTCCCTCTTCGGTTTAGGTGTTGCCTTCCTGCGAGTGCGTGACTTTGCAGAAAGCCTTGACCTTGGCGCACTTCTCCCGGCCGTGAACAGGTTAATAACGATCCGCCTGAATGTGCGGTACCCAACGGGCAGAGCAGGGGCCCGAGCCCTGGTGCTGGCCCCGAGGTGAGGAGGGCTCCCCTCAGAGCCCCGTTCCCAACCGCGCCCCAGATTCCAGCGACTGTTGCTCGGGCAGTGGCAGCGTGCGCGGGTTCGGCTTGGCTGCTCTGTCGCTAATAGGTGTGGTGATGCAAAGACACGGGCTGGAAGTAAGTTGGTGTTGTACATAAGTGTGTATGTAGTGAAAAGCTGAAACAGCACCAAAATCGTTTTAGGGAGCAAAAGCCATGAATCTTCCTCATGTAAAGTAGCTGTAACTTGTACGTGGAGCTGACGCTGCGTCGTAGCTCCAGTTCTGTAGACTATGAAGGACTCCTTTGCTGCAACGTAAACATAAAAATTCTAAATCCAAAGGAGGAAATGCATTTTAAAAAAAGGCGCGTTGGCAAATTATCCTCTCAAAGATATTCTCCGTTAATTCATTTGAATTATTTTGAGACGTGCACAGTTCTGTTTTTAGGGTTTCTAAAGAACAAGCATTTAGGTGACTGCACGGTATGTAAATTACTGTTGTAGGGCTTGTAGTACCAGTGAGGATGGACGGAAGAGTGCAGTGCCTGCCGAAGCCTTGCTCTTTCCCTTCTCCCCCTGGAATGCCCATGACCGTGTAAATGGGACAGACCACCCGTGGCAGTGCCGTGGTGTGTCTGGTGCCCAGCCTGCTTCACCTTAAAAAGGCAACAGAACCATCAACAGTTCTCTGAGTACGAGAGCGGCCGGTGGTGTCAGGCAGTTGATGAGTCTGTTTTCATGCCTGGCTCCCTGATGTAGAGATGCTGAGGTTCCCCTGGAGTCAGAAACGACTCAAGGAGAGGAATTAGGTGTTAATCTCCTTATTCTGTAAGCTCCCCCACATCTTAACGTGCCTGCCCTGCTCTCGTCTGATGGCCTTACTATTTTTAATATTACCTATGAACAAGTCACACTTTCTTGATGTGGAGAGTCTTCTCCCCACGCGGCTTTCTAGCTCCGGCCACCACCGTCTGCTGTGGCAGAGAGAGATGTCCCTGCGCCCTGGGAGATGGTGGTAGGTGAAGATTGGCCTGCACCCTTCTGTCTTCAGCTGACGTCTTCAAAGCTGCAGCTGGTCCACAAACGCCGCTGTTCAGACGAGAATGTTTCCTCCCTTTCTGCCCTCTTTCCTGATGGTTTTAGATGCCTTCTGCTTTTTATTTTTGCTTGTCTAATACCACGTTAAGCAAAATGGTGTATGTCCCCGTATTTCTGTAAAATCCAAGTTTTCATCATGCGTCTGCTGGTTTCTCAGCAAACGCTGCTGACTGGCAACCTCTCGCCGCGCAGGACGCGAAGATGGGCCCCGGCTTTCTTCTTTCACCCAGGGGCATCCGGGAAGGCGGTGACTGTGCCCGCCGGGAATCTGCCCCTCCTGACCTTGGCTTTGTTCTCCCGGGTGGGATTGTGCATGGCTTGGAAGCGAAGCGGGCACTTGAACCACAGACGGTGGGGTGAGCCGGACGGGGGTGACCCCGTACCTGTGGGTGTTACCGTCCCCCAGCCAGGCACCGGTGGGTTTCCTCGCGTGGCGTTTGGAAAGCGCGTGCTGCTGCTGCTTGTTGCTTTGCAGAAAGGGTCCTGCCCACTTCACATGGCCTTTAAAAAACTGGCAGTTCAGCAAATCTTGGTCTGTGGTATGATTTACCTGATTTTTTAAATGTTCAGAGTCCAGAAGAAAGTGTGCAAAGAGAATCGTTACAAGCTGTGCTGTGTACTAAATATACTGAATTCATCCTTAGTATCGGAGAGTTTCCAGGTCTTTGGAAGCAGGGCTCTCCCCTCACACCCCTTCTTTCCACGTCGCAATAAGAATATATGAGATAAGGACGTTAATCTCCTGTAGTTGGAAGTCTTTCATCCATTCCTTCATTAAAAGCGTACTTTTAACATATTTCCTCTCCCATGGATAGCTGCAATCCTAATCTCTGCTTTTTTTTTTTTTCCCCCTCACGGCTTTTGGAAAGACAGCTTTCAAAGCTGCAGCATTGATGTCCGGCCACTAAGGGGTACAAAAAACAATTTATCTTCTCCCTGCTTCGTCCTTTGCCCACTCAGCACCTTCCTCGGAGGCAGCGCGATCGCACTCTGGGCTGGGCAGGTTTGTGGAGTGCGGTGCTTACGGTTGGTTTTGAATGCAAAGCAAAATGTTTTTATAAACCAGGACATACGTGCTCTGTCGGGTTCCCAGAGACGGAATGGTGGCTTGCGTCTCTGCTCTGATTTTTTTCTTATTAACTCAGTAGCCAGGCTTTTACAAGAGGATCGCTAGAGATGCTGCTCCTGGCAGAAGTCGCGCTGAGAAGTAACAGCCACTGGGTATCGGTCAGCCCTGGACTCTCGGGTGCCCTCGGTGGTCGCTGCCCCACAGCCCGCAGAGCCTCCTCGGAAGCCCTGGTGCAGCCTCCTTAGCAGCGCTGGCCGCCTTTTGGGGACACTTGCAGACGGTGGCATGGCATGCCGTGGCCGGAGCGATCCCGCGCGTGCTGCTCAGGGGGTCCCGGGCTCCTTCCCGCTGCCGGCAGCAGCCCCTGCACCAGGGACCAGCTCAGCGTCTGTCGAGGCACGGCGCCCGCACCGCGGGAGCTCGCTCCGGCCTGGGGCACGGGGAGGCTCTGCACCACGGCGCCGCCGCGCTTGCGTGTGAGCCTCGTGCTCCGCCACGGCGTTGGAGCTGTGCCCGCTGTGGCTTTGGCTCTGGTGGTAACCTCAGACCAGCGAGGAGCAGAAAGCACAGAGCTCAGCCGAGGCTTACGGGCTGTTGCAAGATGCTTTAAAATCTGTTTATCGCCTGGTCTGCTAGCTGCCTGAACAGATTCATTTTTGTGCTTCCTAACAGCCTGACTTCTGGAATTTGGTACAATAGGACTATTTTTAATCTCCTCTGTTGAAAGTGGTTGTGAAGGGAAGCCAGCATCTGAGGAGCAAATAATTTCACTTGAGGCATGGGGTTTTTTTGCTCTTTCTGCCCTGTAAAACTGCCCTGTACAGAAAGAAACAGTGAACATAAAGTGCAAGCTAGTATTTCCAAAGCGTTTTTTTTTTTTCAACTTTCCATCTTGGCTTCCATGTCCAGCTTGTTTTCCAGGTTTAGAGGCCTTGCTGTGCACCGATTTTCATCCTTAGTAGTAGTCTCTCATTTAGTGGAAGACACCATAATAAAAGTATCTGTAAAATGAAAAAAAAAGGGAATTTGAACATCTAGTAAATATCTAGTGAATGAAATAATAAAAAAATACATGCCTAAAATGAAAAAAAAAGTAATTTGGAATCATTTTAATTTTGCCTCTTCCCTAAAAAATAAGTTAGGAAGGCGTTTTCTATTCAGTGGCAGTAACTACAGCTTGTGGAGTCAAAACAGGAATAGCAGTCTCTGGTAAACTCAGTTACTCAGTTTTATCTGTCAGCCATGCTGAAAAAGGAAATTAAGCTTTGTTAACTCTTAGTGTTTTAAATGGCTTCTTCTAGACATATGGCTTAATTTTGTCTTGACTCTGCCAAAACTGTTAAAAAATCTGACTGCATCTGTGGTTTTTTTTCTCTCTGTGCTGTATTCAAATCCCTCATGGTATTTTTAAACGGCAAAAGGTGTAAACTATTTCTAAAATCACAGAAAAGTACCGTAAGTTGTGCTTTTCTTCTTTAATTTACCTTTTCCCATGGTAGCTAGTTCTGAACACGACCTTTGCAGATCTAGTATGTTTTTGTTCTAGAGTCTTGGTATTTGTTGTGCCAACTTATTTCTTCTACAAAAAGGTCTACAAGGGATTTTTCATTCTGCTGGGCCACAGAAAAGCTGCTTGAAGAGCTGCAACTTCCCTGTGCTTTCTGCATCCCTGAGTTGTGCAGCTGCTGAATTAAATTTGAGCGCAAGTTGCTTTCAAAAGTAAAAAGGATTCCTTGGTGAAAATGAGTTTAGCAGTCAGAGTATTTTTATTACTAACACCTACCGGTATGTGCCGCGTTCCTCAGAAGCAGCAAGACTCTCCCGCGTGGCGCCCGTACCAGTGTCAGCGTCACAACCCCCGGCGCAGGGTTTCCTTGCGGGCAGGTCTGCGCGGTGGCTCGCTGCACGCCGCTGCACGCCGACGGACGCCGCTCCGCTCCCGGCTGCCTGGTCCTGGGGCTGCGGAGGCTGCCGGGAGGCCGCAGCCCGCTGGCCATGGCCATGCCACCTCGGTGGCCGCTCGGCGTCCCCTTTCGAGGTCTCGCCTCGTGCCCCCGCCACGCTGTGGTGACACCTGGAGCACGGAGGGCGTCTCCTGCGGGGAGGCCAAGCGCGGGCACCACGCAGCCGGAGGGGGCGGCTGACGGAAGGACGGCTCGGTGCACAATTCACCGCTGTTGGTTTGGAAGCAGCCTGTACCGGGAGCGGTGCGCCCGCGGGCCGGTGAGCCACGCAGCTGGGACCGTGCTGCCCGTCGCCCGCTGCGAAGCCTGGGGACGGAGGGGCTTCCCGATGAGGGTGGGAGCAGTGGGAGCCCCTGGTCCTCGGTGGGAGCCCCTGGTCCTCGGTGGGAGCCCCTGGTCCTCGGTGGGAGCCCCTGGTCCTCGGTCCTCCTGCCCTGCCCAGAGCCCGCGGCGCCCCCAGCCCTGCCCGTGGCCCCCGGTCCCCCCCCCCCCCCCCCAAGCTGGGGAGGCTGGATGCGCAGGGCTGGGGGCCGCACGCTTCCCCCCCCCTTGGAAGGACAGACCGACGGCGTGGTGCCGGGTCACGCCGGCTGTGCGTGCCGTGGAGGTTGATGTCGCCGAGTTCAGTTTTGGTGTTTGTGTATGCGTCGCTGAAAGCCCTTACCAGCTTGCTTTCCTCCAAACCGTGCCCTGCTGAACGCCCAGGATTTTCCTGTGATTTGGGGGGGGATTTCTTCCCTCTTGCGTTCGCTAGAACCTTAACGTTAGTTAAATGTAGTAGGAGTGGTTTTGTGCATGAGCTACGATGGCAGAACGCACCCCGGGGCGGTAATAAGCAGTGGGAATCCACCCACCGTTTGGAAGATACAGCACATGCATATGGATATTTTGATTAAAGAAAAAAACTTAATCTTCTTTACTGTGTAGTGTGGATACACTCGAATCTCTTGATTATTTAAGGAAAAAAATTAATAAAACTAATAAAGTTCCTTTGCAAATCTGAAGAGATGTAGGCTACGTACACCTGCAACCCGAGCAGGCCCTTTTCTCGGTACGGATTTCTCTGCTATTGTGGACCCTAGCTCTAATTTAAATTTCCCATGGCTTGGGACTGCTGACTAGGTTTTCTGCAAGAGTGCCCATGCTTACATGGTCACATATTCTGGGTGACTTTTTCACTTTTTTCCCCTCTTTTTTTGCTGTTCTGTTGATTGTTGTAAGGGGAATTTTTTTTCCACTTCTGTTATCAGTTTGATCTTTCTTCCTTGTCCCCGATTTCTTTGGGTTTCCTACAGGTGGGGGAAGACTCTCATATTGCAACTGAATTTTTGAACATTGATGGGAAACTGATTTAATCCTTCTCAAAGAGAAGCTCAAGATTTTTAAGTAATTGAAAAACACAGTAGAGAATATACTGAAGACAAAGGATTTCAGGGTTTAAAAAGGAAAAAAGTGAAGTTTGAGTTGGGCTACAAAGGGACGTAAATCATGCAGGTCTATGTGTGGAATAAGCACGGGAGAAAAAGGGTTTATATTAATGAGTTTTAAACCAGAACAGAAGTCTCGAGGAGGACTGATAGGAGGAATAAAGTGGTTTGTCAGTGCTTTGTGGTGTGCCTTCCTGTTTATAGCAACGCCTCGTGGCAGTGTCTTTGTGCTTCAAGGCTGCGGCCAAGGCTGGCATTTGGGTGGCACGTCCTGCACGTTGTGAGCCCTCCGGCTGGAACTGGCACGATTCTAGAGAAACGGGGGCTTCTTGCTGCAGGGAACTCGCCCCGTGCCCTTCCGGCGCTGGCGGGAGTTGCTGCGAAGGTTGGGTTGAGCTGCTGGGTTGTCGTAGGCACGTGCGCAGCACGTTAAGTAGCCTGTGGGTTGCGTACTGTACGCTGTGATAGCGTCACAGCCACCATTGATCTTGGGACAGCTGGCACTCGGTGGCTCTTTTCTTTCTTAATCTGGAGAGGAGACAGAAGTAGATGCTTCGGCTGTCGCAGTATCTGCGCCTGCGCAGGTGCGCGCGCACAATGACGGCAGCACAGGCGATGAGTCCTGGGGCGATGGTAACGGTGGTCTTTGTACTCTTGTTAAGGTATATAATTTGCATTTCCAGTATTCTCGCTGCGGTAGTAGCGTATTGTACGCCCCCGTGACTGTATTTCGTGTGTAACCATCCTCCCCCAGCAGCCTTCACCAGGCAAGAGCCGCGGCCTCGGCCGGCGAGGAGCCGGTGCGTGTCGGCGTGCGCCTCGCCTCGCTCGCCAGCCCTGAGCCGCTGCCCGGCGCGATCCCGGCTGAGCGCGGTCCCGCGCTTGCTTCTGCCTTGGGAATTGGCTGCGTCGTTTCCCCCCGAGTGCCGGGACGGTCGCTGGTCCCCGCGTGTAAATCGAAGGAACTCCTCCAGTCTCCAGAGGGACTCGGGATGCGGGAGGCTTTTGTCACCGGAACCCCCCCAGCCGCCTGGTGCCCACAGAGCCCCGGCTCTCCCACGCCGCTCCCCGCCGTGCCGCAGGAGCCCGCCGCCCTCGGGAGGTCGGAGGAGCGAGGCTGACGCCGAGGGCCTTGCAGGAGGTTGTGCGAGCAGCCCCTCGCCCCGCTCCCCTGCTCTGGGGGCTGCTGGGGGCGAGCAGCGTTTCCCGTCCCCGCGGCAGGTTCTGCAGCTGAGGGACGTGGCTTCTAGCTGCTTCGTTCCATGTGAAGGTTTTTAGCACCGGGAGGGGTTCCCATCTGCCAGGTTCAGCCTTTGCTCGCTCGCTGTGATGGTGGTTACGTTTTTCCTCTAAGGCTCCTGCACGTGGCTCTGATTTACACTGCGTGCAACGGAGCCAAGTGTCTCGAATGCGTCTTGGCAGACCATGATGTCTTTGGAAGTGAGAAAATAAGAAAATAAATGCTCTGCCTTCTCAGCTGGGCGTCTTGTGGTGGATGTGGTGATACGTGGCTTACGTTACCGAACGGTGAGGCCATGGCCTGCGCGCGATGGCGAACGACAGGCAGACAGCCGACTGCCAAGGCGGGTTTTGTCACCACCGTGGTGCTAATCCTGTGATTTCCCTTGCGGCCTCTGTGCCAGGCCTGATGTATGCGGGGGTGGTGGTTCTCCCTTTGGCCACCTCTGCAGCGTTGGCGAGGGGAGCGTGCCCGGGGCCGCGGGGGAGGCCCCTTGGAAGCAATCCTCTGCTCAGAGCGCGCTGGGTCGTTGTTGCACGGCGCTGCGCGGGCGGTCGTGGCGTACTCGTCCTTCCTCGGAGTCCTCGGCACCAGAAACAGCGAGGCCCTGGCCCGGCATCCTCAGTGCTTGATAAATCTTCCTCCATCAACTCCTTTAAAACCCCAACAAACCGGAGCGTGAGAGGGGGGTGGGGGGTGGGGGGGGGGAGGCTGCCAGATGCTTCTTTCTGTCTCTTTTTGAAACTCCCTGTGCGGGGTGAGACGCCAGAGTTTTCCCTGCTCTTGCGGAGCGGCGGCCGCGAAGCGCTCTGCCACGCCGCTGTGGCGACGGTCGTTGCGTTAGCGTTGTACGTGCTCCCCAGTCTAGACGCTGCCTGAAGGTAAGCCACTGAGTCGGTAACTCTGTCTTGTACGTTTAAAACTCGAGCGGCAGAGGTCTGGGGATTTCCCCCGCCCCCCGAAGAAGCCGCGGGGGGCTCCGGCTGCGGCTCCGAGACGTGGCGGCTGCCTCCCTTCGCGCGAACGCCGGCTCGGGACTGCCCGTAGGCGCATGTAGGAACGTACACACGCACGCGCGCGTAGGCACACGCGTGTACTTGTGTGTGCGGCTGTGGACGTGCGCGGGGAGCTTCAGCTTCTCCAGCCGCCTTGTGTTCACGTGGGGAATCGGGTGTGCAGCTTCACAAAGAAAACACAAAAGTGAAGAAAGTTGGCAGCTCTGATGAGAGATTTCTCTGATGTTCCCAAGCGTGTCCCCGGGAGGGACAGCAGCGCTTCCAGCCTCCCTTGGCTGCCGGGGCGGCTGAAGCCTGCGTGCATGGCAGCCCGAGGCAGAGCAGACCTGCGCCCCGAGGCTCGCGCTTGGGGCAGCTTCTCCATCGTTTCCCTTTACTTCTGACACTCCTAGAACCAGGGCTGAGCGGGTGGGTTCCGGAGGGATTTTCTCATTGGATTTTTAATGGTTATGGTTTTGATTTGGCATAGAATTTAAGATAGCAAAGAGGAGGATCCCTCGAAGGTATCGGGGTCAGCAGCCAGGGCAGAGGGACGCTTTGGTCGGCATCTGTAAATGGGTGGTCGTTGTACACCTCCCCGCACGCTGTTCCGTGGGGTTTCTCTGAACTGATGAAGGCGGTTTATTCCCCGTGATTTTCTGAAATAGGTCCGTGCTGACCTTCGCTTTTATTGTAGCAGTGATGTACTTTGTACATTTCTGTCTTTGTACATTTCTGTCTTACTTTGTACATTTCTGTCTTACTTAGTTTTCAATGCACCCTTCTTTTTAAAAAATAGTTTGGACACAGAGATTTCTAAAAGCAGAACCGAGTATTTAAAATGATCTAGCGCTGCGCTCTTTTGTCAAAAAGTAAGCCTAAACCCCAGGCATCCGGCATTCATGTGTTTTTTGTGTTTTGTTTTTTTTTTTCTTTTCGAGCAGTAGCCTTGCGCGGTCGGAGCGATGCTGCGTTGTTCCTCTCGAGGCAGAGCTGTGCCCTTGCGGCTCGGACTCGCCCGGTGGGTTTGGGTTTGGGCTTGGTTTGCTCTCAGGAGGGTGCCCGAGCATCCCCCAGCAACGCCCGCCGCCCCCGGCCCCCCGCGGCCGCTCTGGAGGGAGACCCGTGAAGTGTCCCCGTCCCTGTCCCTGCCCCCAGCCCCGGCCCCCGACCCTGTCCCGACCCCGGCCCCGGTCCCGGGCCCTCCCCGGCCACCGCGGTGGCCCCGGCCCCCCTCGCCCTTCCCCCGGCCGGCCCGGGGTGGCTGCCGGGTGCGTCCCCGCCTCGGTGCCTGACCGCTGTCGGGATCGATCGTGAGCCGCCGTGTGCTTCGTACCAGCCACTTTCTCCTCGCAGAGGTTCATGACGATTTTTTTTTCCCCCTCCTCGTAATATTTTTCCACTGTTTGGCCACATCTGCGGTGAGCCAGCGCGCCTCCGCCTGCTTCGCTTTCGCCGTTTCTGGGGCAGCAGCGCGGCCGCGGGGCCGTTCCCAACCCAGGGGTTTGGTCCCTACCTTGGGCATCCCCTTTGGTTGGAAGGGGCCCTGTCACTGGCTCCAGGGAGCGGTGGCGCACCCAGACTCCCCTCGGGACGCCTCCCTTCATCCCTCCCTCCCTCCGGTCTCAGGCGGGAAGCCTGCGCGCCAGGGATTTACCTTGGCCCCCGCGTTCGAAGCGCAGTGTGGTTTTAAATACAAATGACGCTCCTGTGACGTATGTCAGTCGTCATTTTTTATGGCACACGTGGACAAAAGCTGAACATTACTTCGTGGACACACACCTCTGAAAATCGTCCTCCAGCAGGCTCCAGTAATGAGAACGTGAAAAACGTTCAGGGTGTGTGGCGAGGCGGTGAAACGCGGTTGCGTTCTTGCACGGCAAGAAGCGGCTGTTGCTGCTGTCCAGCCCACGGCGTCTTGGCACTGAGGAGGCACCTTCGAAGTCCTTCCCTCCCCCCTTTTAATTTTTATTTTTTTATTTCAAAGCTTGGTTACTCCTGAGTGGCTTTGTGAAGCCAAAAATCTGTAGGACTTGAAGGAGCAAGCGGGTTCTTTGGGAACTGAATTCTTCCCAAAAGAAAATTTCTGTAGTCCTTATAGTGTTGTAGAAGAAGCAGAAAATTTACTGGTTATTGAGGATAACTTCACTTAAACTTTTCTTTCTTCTCAATTTAGCATGTATCTGACTTTTTTCCTTTCAGTCAGTAAAACCAAGAGCATTTCTCAGTCGATATTCTCGTGTCCCCATTCCGGTCTGTGTCGTACAGGGACGACACCTGCTCATAAAACAGACACAAATGAAAAATACACCAAAAAGTCCTCGTCAGTAGTTCAGAAATGGTAGAGCTGGAAGCACAACTCTGAATTCGGACATCGCTCTGAGAACATAAATACGCAAGGGAAACGCGGCAGCTTCCCGGCACGGTGACGGTGACGTCAGCAGCACCCGGCCAGGCAGCGCCACCGCTCGGGTGCCCGCAGCCACGCAGCAAAAACCTGGAGGTCCCGGCTGCGGGAGCTGCAGGCGTTCCCACGCAGACCTTCACGGCACGCAGACCATCACGGGACGCACCGGTGCGGACGCAGTGCGGGCGTCAAACACCGCGCGCTTTCCCCCTGCGGACAGAGGGGATTTTACCGTGAGAGAATTGTGGGGTTTGTGTTACTAAGGTTAGCCAACGTAAGCGAGGCATTATTCGTGATTCTTCTTCCCTTAGGGAGCTCTGCCGGGCTTGGCTTCGGCTGTGCCCCTTGGAGGGAGCAGCAGGGAAGGGTCGCTGCCGTGTGGCGTCGGCCGTGGCAGCGTTCGGTGTTATGGCCACCCCGATCGGAACCTGCTTTCCACCGTCTCCGTCGGGTGGGAGTCCCCGCGGTGGGCTCAGCGGGAGTTTCCAGGATAAGTCAGACTGGGAAGTAACCGAGATCTACGCAGCTGTCCTGTTCCAGAGGAAAGCAGCTGGTTTAGCATGCCTAGTTAGTCGTTTTATTTTTAAATGGCATGCTCACCATCAATGAGGAAAACCTGGAAATTACTGTTAATGTCAACTAATTCAAGGATGAAGCGAAGAATAAAAAAAGCTCATCCAGTCTGAGTGGAAAATTTAGACAGTCAACAAGTTCTCTTCAGTTTGTTTTCCAAAATTTAACGTTCTTATTGTAATTTTCAAGCTTACTAATGCAATGAAATACCATGAAATTCCACACAATTCTGTGAATGAAAAATCAGAGTCTGTTCAAACAATTCTCATCAAGGCAAAGAAAAACGGATGGGAGGGGAAAAGAAGGAAAATCAGAACGACATCAGGGAATTGGTACCAGACTCTTCACCTGCCCCCACACTTAAAATTCTAAGTAAAATTCTAAGTTTTAATTATTGACCAATGTCAGTGTGGTTCAGCAAGTGGAAATTAGGACAAGCGATATGAGCGTAAATATTGCCATTGCTTAGGGTTGAGAGCAGTTGATTAATGACTTGGTTAATCAAATTAGTTTACAGGTGACAGCACTGAGCCTCCACATCCAGCTGCGTGGCGCAAGCATCCTAACTCCACGTTTGCTTCTTGAGTAAACACCCACGATTTTTCAGCTTTTTGTTGTAGGCAGTGAAATACCGTTTTTTGTGGTAAAAACACGGCGAGCCCTCTGCTTGCTCGTGCACTCCACAAGTGGTGGAACAAGGACGGCAGTACGGTCCAAGGTTTTCGCTGGTGTTTTGTGTGTGATCGCAGTAGTTGCAGCCGCCGCCGCCGCGGCTCTTCCCTTGGTGATTGACGCAGAACGCGTTGTGTCCGAGGCACCGCGCGGCGCAGCGGGGAGGGGAGTGGTGCCAGGTAGTCGGGGGAACCACCGGTGGTTGAAAGATGTGTTTTTAATCCAGAGGTGAAGGTTATTTTCCCCTTGCACAGCTGAGAGGGGCGTGGTCTGAAAGGGGCATCGGGGGGAATGGCTCGTCTGCCCCCCACCAGAAAGACGCTGTACTTGCTCATTTACATTTTAGCACTGAGTTTCCTGAAAACCTTCCCCCCCCCGCCCCCCCAATACAGAGTTAATGGAGCAATTTCTGACAAAGATAGAGCTTAAAAATAAACTTTCATTCTATCTTCCCAGAAACAGCTATGCTGTCTGTATGCATTTCAACTCTCTACGCACAAATTTTGTTACAGAAAACTCAACGCCTGTGTTTTTGTTTACAGCAAAGTCCTTGCATCTATGCATATATAGTACCTCTAATTACACAACTGTTAAATAAAACATTTTTGGATGGAGCATCTGTGCAGATACACATATTAGTTTTTTGTGAAATTTAAACATACAAGAGCTAATGACAATTACAAAACAAAAATGCAAAAACCACAATTGTGCTACGTTGTTAATGCCAGAGACGGCAAATAAAATATTATCACTGGTAAGTTCAGCTGCGCTCTGTCCTGGACCCCAATATCAATGGCTGAAATGTGCCAGAAAACCAAATGAAATTAATTTGCAGAATAATAAGCTGCTTGCATTTAAATAATCTTCTTAACCAGCAAAATGGAGAAATGCAATTTCCAGTTTTGTTTCATGCTCATTTTCTGAGGCAGAAAGATGAGTTTACGTAGGAAGCGTTGCAGGACGTGTATGGGAACGTGGCCGCGGTCAGGGGGTGATCCATGGCTGGAATAGCAGCGTTCTGGACGTTTTCACCTTTAACTCGTCTGTTGAAGGCTGCTCCTTCAAAGCTTGGCTTGACGCTGTGTGACGGTTGTCTTGTGAAAGCCGCACGGAATTCGCAGTGCGACCGCATGGCAACTACTAAAGCATAACTTTTAAAGCCACATTTGCTGTTTCTTTGGTTTATCTCCCTTTTTTTGAGAGAGAGAGGGGGGGAGAGCACAAGAGATTTCTTAAAATGTACAAAGATTTTTAAAAACTATAAATAAGCTGGAAAGAGACAGAAAAAATCCTTGTTTGCAAGTTGTGAAAAACACAGTGACAGTGACATCTGTCCGTAACAGAGGACTCTCACGCTTCTTTTTTTTTTTTTTCCTTAGTAACAAGTAATAAATTAATGAATAATGCACATAGATCTTGGCACGAGTTATTTTGGAAGCTGAAGAATGACTGAATTTCCAATAAATCTACTGTGTGTTGGAGAAAATTAATTTTCCAGTCTTTTCAGTGCAGTAACGAGATTTGCCTTTGGACAGATGTTTTAGGGTTAGCGTGCAGTATCAGGATACTGGTTTTCTTCATTTTGAGACTACAGTGCTTTATCCTTGTGCTTGAGGATGGATTGACAACCCGAGGGAAAGAAAGAACGGCAAAAGTTGTTGGGCTCTGCATGCGGCTTGCTTTTTCTTGCAGGTTTCTGTGCCTTGCGTTTAACAGCAGCGAGATGTACCAAACCCAAATGTTCAGGGCCCAATGTCACGGCCAGACGAGAGGTTGTAAGGTGGGGGCGTGTCTGAGCGATGGAGGGGAATCTGCTCCAGATACCAAACGAAGCAGGGCTGGCTTTCGGGGGCAGCCTTGTACAAGGGGCGCTCTCGTCCCCCGGATGTAAGGGGGTTTGTGAATGCGCCGTCCTGTTGGACTGAACTCCTGCCATGGTTCACGTTCTCATTTGCAGTTTACTGCACACTTACGACGCGCTCAGTCCTCTCTTTAGCCTCCTCTAAAGCGAGATTACTGTCACAAGGGTGGCTTTTTAACCAGTTTATTGCTTGGATTCCTACTGCTTCAGTCACCCATCGTTGTCTTCCCTGTGAAAACCCAAAGCTGCTTTAAAGAGAATTTACTCGGTGTAAGTTTTGTCGTGTGTGGTGAGAGGTGCAAAATGGTCATCCAGGTCGGGGATCTCCCGTAATGTCTAGGGCACTTCGTTGTGCTGTAAATGGGCACGTGTTGACAGTAGGCTTGCTTGGTTCAGCTGCTTTTCGCTGCAGAAGTGTTCCGTGGGCCGGGCAGGACGGGCACGTTGTGCTGAATGTTGTCCAAACCACGTCTTTTCTTAGGATGCTCCTCTGCCAGCATCGGACCCTCTAAGCAGCACGCTCTTCGGTTGCCAAAGACCGTTGGGTACATTTTTCCTGAACAATGCTTTCCAACAAATATTTCCTACAGCTCTCCTGTTTTAATTGCATTTCTCTAAACATGAGTCTGAGGTTGAACTGTCTGACGGTAATGAGATGTGCCTCTTCCATCGTGTGCTAGAGCCTGGCCAAACAGAAACAGCAGTACGCGTGTAGGGAGTGCTGGCTGGCAGACGCAGGGGGATGTGATCAGTCTTGTCGCCCCATCCCAAATGTGGAATACTTACTTTTCATCCTAAAAGAGGCAAAATGTTACTGCTGTTTTCTCTAGTGTGGTCTTTTTCTCTACTTTTTCTGATTAAAAACTTAACCTCTTCCAAGTTCCAGCAGTGAGTTACAATATCACCCCAAGCACAGGACATGGCCTCTGTACTCATCTTGCCACAAGCCCTTCGCTTCCGTCGTGGAGAGTTCAAATTGCTCTTCTTGGTCTTTTTGCCCTGTTGCCCCCTGACCCCAAGGTAATCCCTTGACGTAATTTCAGGTACTTTGCAATTACGCAGATAGCATTTTCGATGGTGCATGTGATAGTTTGCAAGATACCGTCAGATTGTTATTTCATTGGAATACTGCCAGTGTCATATTTCTAAATTATTCATACACTTTGAAAACGACGGTGAGGGCTAGGAAGCAACCAGCTGTGTAGTGGCCTTGGTGTGCATGTTAGTTACCACGCCAAAGAAGGGAAGGAAAACAACTATGAACTGCCGTTTTGCAGACATAGGTTATGTTCCGTGGCTTAGGAAAGAGAATCTTCTGAATTGTGTGAACTTCGGAGATCATATTGAATGTCTTAACGCTGACACCAGCGCTGCATTTGCTCTTAGTTCTTGATGTCTGCTGAGTGGCGTTTCTGTCTGGCCCGTCGTCTCGTGTCAGTCGGTGCCGGTAACTTCTTTATTACACGGGATCCAAGGAGACCCCCAGTCAGCAAAACGCTGCTACTGTTCAGATAAGTCTGAGTTCTGGTCACCTTATCAGCAGATTTTTTTGCCGCCCTCCTTCTTGCGGATGATACCAAGCTGAGCGGTGCGGTTGACACGCCAGAAGGACGGGATGGCATCCAGAGAGACCTGG